>OOFB01005509.1:7444-18641 GCA_900323305.1 Trachyrincus murrayi
TGTATTACCTAGCTCGTAGATGCAATAATATCCTTCAAAATGTCCGCCTTGTCGGACACCACACACGTAAACAGGGAAAGCGATTCAAAAGTAACAAGAGGGAACCTTTCATTTATTCAGACATGTCAGCTCTCTTTTTCTCTCTCTCTCTCTCTCTCTCTCTCTCTCTCTCTTCCATCCTCCTGTAGTCTACGATCCCGGTTCCAGAGACGAGACGACAAGGTATTCCCACAAGTAAGAACAGACTCTCTGCTCCCACACACCCCCAAGTTCAGACTCGAGAACAACGAGAACACAGCGGTCCAGTTCCACACAGCTTCTTCTGAATCTAGTTAAAATCTCTTTGTGGAGGGCTTAGGTTTTACAGCTCCACTCCCTCAGGTACACTGCAGTTAAACAGGCATTGCCTGACACACACACACACACACACACACACCATATATATATATATATATATATATATATATACACACACACACACACACGTGTGCCAAGGCTCTTTATTGGGCCTCTAATTTTATTGTAAGCAGTCATGGAAACAGTGGAATAGTGAGAAGGTGCGTTTATATATTTACGCTAGCAAGCTGCCTTACAGCCGTCTGCTCTTACTTCTGCCCATCCTATGGATACTGCAAAGCTACAATTAAACACTAAGTACAGTTTAGTGAGTGCTCAAGGGCACGTCTCTTGTCCAACTGTTGGTTGAGGAAGGCTGTCGTCATTATGTCACTGGGTCATAAATCTTTATATACATTGATATATAGTTAGGGAATTACACGCCGTGAGGATAAGCCGGCCCCGTGTGAAATACTGAATGTCAACAAGATGATGACGCAAGTCACAGGAGCAATACAGTCCTTTACCATCTCTTCAAATGTTCTGTGTGGGATTAATTACTTAAAGTACCATCTCTTCAAATGTTCTGTGTGGGATTAATTACTTAAAGTACTATCTAAATGTAGATGCATGAGCAGGTAATTCATGCCTACAGGTAGACCGCTGACATTAGGTCTTCGAACCCAGAACCTTTCAGCTGGGAGTCAAACACGCTAACCACTAGACTATCTCCTATTCTTCAGTAACACCGTCAACAGTTAGCCTGTTGGTAATTGTTCCTGATTGCTGTCCACTAGCACTAATAGTGAGGCTCTCTGGCTACGTGCTGGTCGATGCTTACGCCCATGTTACCGGCTAAATCCTAACTCGGTGTCCGGATGGAGACGTGGATAAACACTGTGAGTTGTTGTGTATTTATTGCAGGCCAGGTGGACACGTTTGTGAGAAACTCTCTCTACACAGGGTCCCTGACCCAACGAAGCCCCGTGGCTAAGCCCCAGAACAGGTATGACCTCGCCCGACTCCTGGGTCCTGGGGCAAAATGGAGGCTTCATGTTTGGAACACACATCCACCTTTTTCAAAGAAACGTAGAGCCTAGCTTTGACAAAAAAATATGGAAAAAGTATTTTAAATCAGTAATGTCTTTGATATGCCCAACGTTGTCGAAGACTACTAATCATGGTCATCGTGATTTTATAGATTTTATAGCTGTAATAATAAGTAAGAAAGTGGATGTTTGCTGTTTTGGAAATGGACTCTTCAGCTGGTGGTAGTTTGTGGCTTAGTGTGTGGCGTTTTAACTGTTTCTCTCATGACTTAATGATTTAACTCTGGTTCTCTTGTGCGTATGGGTTATAGTATGTGGACTGCATGAACACACACACACACTGCTCTGTGGATCTATGGCTCCACTCACTGCCCTTGAACCATCATCATTTCGGCTTGCTTTGCTCAACTCTGCCGCTTTCCCCTACTCATGTTATGTGTTCACGTCTCGTTCACAGAGAGTCCTTACAAACCTTGATTTCCTCATCCTGATCATCTATAAATCAATCGATCGATCGATCAATCAAAACAGTTAACCAATCAATTAATCTTTACTTTATGTTGTCTCTGTATGCTCATATGTCTGTATCTGTGTCTGCCTCTCTCTCTCTCATTGTATCTCTCTGTCTGTCTCTCTCTCTTTCTTTAGAAACCGGTAATGTCGCCGTGCCCATGAGGAGGAAACTCTGCATTATATGAAAAGTTGTTCATGCGACAGTAGCTCTGCTTGTCCATTGACAGTTGTATGACCATGTTATGCTGTGTTAAGAGAAAATGCTGATTGTAAATGTTTTTTTTATGAACCTTGTTAAGTTTATATCTATTTTTTTAAGGAAGAACTTGGTCTTTAGGCTTTTCCATTGAGTCCTTGTTTAGAAACCAATCACTTTAACAACTTTTCCATGTTTTAAATCTCTTGGTTATGTTTTTGTTTAATATTTAACTGACCAAAAAAGTATGAAAGTATAATTATGTTACCTGTGCTGTACCATGCTTTCCTGCATATCTATACCAAAGTCAATCTTTTTTATATATATTTGTAAGTGATTTTCTCGGGAGAAGTGAAGGTTTATATCATTGAAGAATTGAAGAATCAGTGTTTTGGTGCAGCCTACAACTGCATAACACATGGTGCCTTTAAACAACCGAATCACTGGCAACGCTAGTACCAAGTGACACCATCGATATTATCCAGCAGCAATATTGTACAAATCGCACCTTGCCTTGCCTATTCTCATACAATTTGAAATAAAACACTGTTTTCAAATGAAATTGCCTGTGACATTTTCTTTCACAGTTGAGCACCTGTAGATGTAGACATCTCGTACTCTGACGTACCTGTATTTAGAGGAGCTGCAGTGTCCCTCAGGAGCGACATCACACCTGTCTGAGCTGAGGACCTGCTTCATTCAGCGCCCAAATGAGACGCAACGCGCCTTTTTGAATGGCCTTCTATTAAAACGCATGAGACCAGGATGCATTTAGCAGACACTTTCAGAAGTCCTTCATTAATGTCTGTTCCGTTGCTGTTCTCTTCTGTTTCAGATTTCCGGAATAATCTGTGGTATGCAAGCTTCATGCGCTGCAATGAGAGTGTGTGTGTTGCTTTTTGCCCTGATGTTAGTGGTGAGTCATGGCCCGTGTGGACTGTGGAGCCCACAGACCAGTAAAGACTCCTTCAACATTCTGTTTTCCTTTGCTTTTGTCCTCATTCTTCGGGCTTATTTTTAGACCAATGGTTGTAAACAAATTCTTTTCCCAATTGTTGGTTATGGATGAATTAGATGGGAAAAAATAACGGCATTGTCATACTGCAATGGTTTTTCTTTTTTTACAGTTACAAACTTAAACCTTAAAACAAAAAAAAAAAAACAACAGTAGGCCTATTTCATACTGTTATTTTGATAGAACTGTAATATTAGTTTGTAAAAATAAATAAATAAAACGAAAGATTGGCATCAATAGAATCCAATAGCTGTCAGTAGAACATTTCTTTAACCATTTTAATTTAAGTGGACACAGATGTCCTTAAATTGTTGCTATTGCACTTGAAAACCACACGTTTTTTATGTCAAATCGTGTTTCTTTATTGTCTCACGGTTTAGACCCTCACGTCGATGCGTCCTGCTACTCATGCAGGGGTATTCGGCCGGTGGGGCGTTAGGACGGAAGGTGAACGTTCAGAAACTCGTCTGCAACCGACAGAGACGACAATGAGGAGTCAATGAGGAGTCAATGAGGAGTCTAAAAGCTGCTGCTGTAGACTCGAGAGTTGTTATAAAGAGAGAAGAAAAGAGCAAGAGTTTGGAACTAAACAACCAAAAAAGTGTTCCATTTCACGCACCTGTGATTGACAGGCAAGACGGATTCAACGAACCAATCAGGGAAGAGATGCCCTGATTGGTCAGAAATGATGGTGGTCTAAAATCTAAATCGGCTCACACAGAGGCAGGTGTGCTCACAGCGCATTTCACTCACTACCTACAGCACCTTTAACTATGTTTATTAGTAAGTATTCAATGACAATTATTCATTATTTTTCTGTATCGTTATCACGTAAGGCCTACGTCTTTGGAGCCATGATCAATTTTACAAGTTGAAATTGGGAGGCATGTTTTAAATTAATAAATTTGTTTTACTTCAGTTTATAACTATAACTGTCCTAAAAACAGCCTTTCAATAGGCCATACATTGATTATATTAGGCCTACACAAGTGCTTTGGAAGTCAAAGTCCCATAAAACAACGTTCTTGTGTACCTGTAATTCCTGTGTTGTACTTTTGTGTCATTAAAACATGTTGCATACATATTTTCTATTTTGTAAATTAAATGGCATTTTCCTCTTCCTTTCCTAAAATATATCAGTATTACGCTGGCCACAACAGGATAGGCCTACATACTGCTTCATCTGGAGTATTAGTTATTTAACAGCCATAACTCTCTTTTATCATTAGGATATTTATTCACTCACAATCACATCCAAACTGTTTTCTAACTACATCTGTTGATGTTTTTTGTTCCGTGTTTTCATTTTCATCCCCTTTTTGTATGTGATGTGCGATCTGCACAATATCTAACATTTTCACTTTGATTCTGTGAAAAAACACACCAAGCAAATGAAGGCCAGCTGTCTTGTTTCTTCTCCACCTGTGTCGTTAAGTAAAGTCCTTCTTCTCTCAGTCCTCAGTGCTTTCTAAACCACCGCGCAATAAAATAAAAATAAGTGTACCATCGGAGAGAGTGAGAGAGGGAGAGAGAGAGAGTGAGAGAGATCCTAATTTTGTGTGCTAAGGGAGGCATGAGAAAACATCCCAGAAAAACGGTCTCTGGTGGAAAGCGAGTGAACAAGGAGGAGGAGATAATGTTTCTTGTTGACCTGAAATGGAGGAAGAGCGGATTCGGTGCTTCTGGAATTAATCTCCTCCTTCCCTTGAGGAATAAAAACATCCAAAACCATGTTGTTTTATTTATCTTTTAATAACACTGCAAACAATTGTGAAGAGTTTTCTGGACACATAGTTTGAGACACACAGATAATTTATCGTCAAATCTGCATTTTGTAACTTCAGCTCAAACATACGTGTCCTAACTTCTGAACTGCAGCCATGGCTTTTGATAAGGAGTATGGAGGAATGAGGAGTTTCTCAAACATATAAAACCCATCTAAACCACAACTCAATCAACCCCGGGATTCATTCTCTCTCAATCCATTTGTTCTGTGACGAAACAAACTTTCAACAAATACCCGATGGCTGCAGTGAAACCGGTTACACGATGCAGGTTTAAGTAGAATGAGATGTTAAAATGATGTCAGCATCATGTACCTCAGAAGACTGGGGGTTTCATTTTGAACTGAAACTGGGTAAGGTCAGTACTCATCCATTCATTCATTCTAGCGAGAGAAGGTGGACACACACACACACACACACACATACATACACACAGGGTGAGGCAGTGTTTGGTAACAGTTTAAGAGAAGACAGCATGAAGGTAATCGGTATCAGCTGAACATCTGGACAGAAAGACACAGAGAGAGAGAGAGAGAGAGAGAGAGAGAGAGAGAGAGAGAGAGAGAGGAGCAGTGTGAAGAGGAGGTCAGGAGGCCACTCCTGCTGCCTTAGGGCAGCAGGAGTGGCCGGAGGCGCTGGTGTGTGGGCGCTCCAGCAGGGGCGTCTCCTTGCAGTCCGCCAGGACCCCCTGCTGCCCCCCCATCATGCTGTTCACCCTGTGGGCTGCAGCACATGGAGACGGACCGTCACGCATAGACACACACACACATGCATACAGACACATTAATACACACATGCACAGAGGCACGGATGCACATGCACACACGCGCACACACACACACACACACACACACACACACACACACACACACACACACACACACACACACACACACACACACGCAAACAAACAAACACACACGCGAGCAGTCAGCAAGGAGTCATTAGTCACTTGGAGGTGTTTTATTTATGAATATAATAATACTTCTTACATTTTCTGTCTATAATGACTGGAGAATGGAAAATGTTTTACAGATAATATAAAATAATACTGGTCTTTCTACGGAGTTGTATACATGATTTTGTCAGTATCATGATTAAAATACTTCATATGCTCTGCCTGAACAAGCCGTCTTTTGGAAACTCTTCTGAACATAAATGTATTTATAAAATGGGATTCAATGGGAACGGCCACGCCCCGGAGCCGTACAGTGTGTATCTGCTACCCTCTACTGGTAGAAAATAGAATTTCATGACCGTCTCACTTACCAATCGCTAGCAGCAGTTCGGTGACTTGATGTCCCGACAAGGACGATATCTCCATAAAGAGGAGGCCTCTGTCCTTGGCTATACTCTGCCCTTCCTGTAGGTGATATGGTGCAGAATCACAGATGTGTGTGTGTGTGTGTGTGTGTGTGTGTGTGTGTGTGTGTGTGTGTGTGTGTGCAGGGTACCTGTGTGGAGACCTGTCGTATCTGGCAGAGGTCGTCCTTATTGGCCACCAGGACGAGGAGCGTAGACCCCGGGACATACTGCATCTCTAGCTCCCTGAGCCACATCTGGGCTCTGAGGAAGGTGTCCTACACACACACATTCACACACACACATGTGTGTGTGTGTGTGTGTGTGTGTGTGTGTGTGTGTGTGTGTGTGTGTGTGTGTGTGTGTGTGTGTGTGTGTGTGTGTGTATTGTTGTGTGTCTAGTAGTCTCACAAATCATCGTAGGACTTCTGGATCCCAGATCAAGTGTGTAGTGATGTCTGTGTTCTATGTCTATGTCTTGTATACGTCCAAAGTGCACACACAAGCAAATATCTGCATGTATAGTCTATAGCATCAACGTACCGCATCACCATATCTGTACCATACATATCTACATCTATGTGTGTGTGTGTGTGTGTGTGTGTGTGTGCGCGTGTGCGCATACCCGCTTGCTAATGTCGTAGACCACCAGCGCGACGTGCGCCCCTCGGTAGTACAACGGTGTGATGCTGTGGTACTTCTCCTCGCCCGCAGTGTCCCAGATCTCGAAGCGCAGCGTCACGTCACTCAGGTACACCATCTGCGTCATGTATGCACCTGCATGGGCACGCCGCACCATGAGGAGCACGACCACGTGTCTGGCGGGCTACACGCTGCATCTACCGAAGACTCACACTCATAGAAGTAGTTCCTGCTGGATTTACTTGTGACTGTATTGACGTTTGGAGCATTGAGGAAGGGAAAAAACCTCAATGAGGTCCCATACATGCATACGTACATATATACATACATCATACGTACATACATACATACGTACGTACGTACATATATACATACATACATACGTACATACATACGTATGTACATATATACATATACGTATGTACATATATTCATACGTACATATATACGTATGTACATATATTCATACGTACATATATACATGCATACATATGTACATATATAAATGTACGTTTGTACATACATACATACATACATACATATATATATACATACATACATACATATATATATATATACATACATATATATATATATATAATATATATACATATATATATATATATACATATATATATATAATATATATATATATATATATAATACTGTGGAGTGTGTGTTGTTGCTGGCTGGTTTAAGCAGCCTCACCTGGTCTGAGTCAGACTGATTAGACTCTGGGGCTGCTGGGTGAGGCTGCACACCTGTGGGGCGTTGGCCAATCAAGGCCCACAGGTTAAACCAGCCACCACACACACACACACACACTCAGGAGGAGCGCTAGCATGTCAGCACAGATCACCTGCTCAAACTATCTCAAACTCTATAATAAACCGGTTTAACCATCATCTGCCTGTGTCCTGAATGCCCTGAAAAGCCATTGTAGATGGCCTGTGGCAGGGGAAACTGCCACACATACATATATACATAGGCCTACACGCATATGCCTACATAGGCCTACATACATACATACATAGGTCTACATACACACGCACACGCATGCATGCACACACACACTGTCCAGGTTGTTGTCCGTGGGTCGGTTTATTCACATGTCCTGCCACGACAATGCATTACTTTAAAACTCAATGGCGTTTTGGGTCGAGTCACTCAAAAACCTTTTTACACCGACGTGTCTTCAGGGGCTGTGCAAAGGTAGGCCGCTAGAGAGCGTCCTTCAGTTAAAACAAACCGCAGAAACATTCACTTTTAAATATACTGAAGAGTATATTACCCTTATTATATAAGGGTAAAGTCCCATATGTGTTTAATGCAATTTGTACTTTGCCAGTGACTTGCCTCGGTAAACGTAGGATACAGTAGGATACAGTAGTGTACAGCGTTTCAGAAAGACTTCTGACGTCTGACACACATCTTTCTGACACACACAATCCTTTCGCCACGGCTGATGAAACGCAACACAACCACCATGCTGCTAGACAGCAGCTACATGCTAGCAGCTCGCTAGCTCCGAGACCAACAAGTTAACAAGCAAACAAATATAAAGACAGAAAGACAAACAAGCAGGCAGACAGACAGCTAATAGACAGACAGACAGCTACCAACTAGACGGCTATGGGATCTCGATTTCATTGAATGTTATTGTACTCATTGATTTCGTTGTTACAAATCTGTCATGTTGTTTTTGTCTCATGTGTTATGTGTGGACCACAGGAAGACGAGCGGACTACAGTGTTTTCAGCTAATAAATCCCTTAATAAACAAATAACAGACTGCTAATCAGCTAATAGTCTAATGGGCTAATAGAGACAGCTACTAGACAGAGCGTAGTAGTACTAATGGTACTTTAAGGGTCCTGTATGGGGTACTTTAAGGGTCCTGTATGGGGTACTTACAGCCCGTGGTGGTGGTGGTGTTGGCCCTGAACTCATCCTTGCTGAAGCGAAAGGCCAGGCAGGACTTCCCCACCCCAGAGCTCCCCACCAGCACCATCTTCACCTTCAACGTCCTTAGAGCGCTGACCGGGGGCTCACACCTCGCCCGGCCTCCTCCGGCCAGCCCCGTGGACGCCCGCTCCATCCGAGGAATGAATGGAGTCTTTCCAATATGTACACAATGTGACCTCGTCGCTCCTCCCCTCCTCAAGGCATGCCAGACCGCTCCCACGGATCCAAAGGTTTCTGCTGCTGTTGAACGATCTTGAATGATTCTCTTACTGGCAGAGACGCTCGGGATATCCTGCCGTTGTTTTACAGAAGCGAGGAGATCCAGTCAAAGGTCAGGCATGACCTGTCAATGACGAGGGACATATGAGCACTTCACACACACACACACACACACACACACACACACACACACACACACATACACAGGCACACACTTATGAGCAAGGTCACATGCGTTGGCTCATCAGATCTCTTGTATTTTATCTGTGTCAAATGAATTTCTCACCTCATTAACAGCCCCCAAGAGAAGCGTCTTGTTCCACACCCAGAAAGGAACGTTGCAACGCTGTTTATGTTTTCACTTCCTCTTTAGATGTAGACCGACTGGTTATGCTCACTGGGCATATTTCATATGTCTGTTAATGTATTCAAACACAGAGACAGTCAAACACACCATTTCCCTTACACACACACACACACACACACACACACACACACACACACACACACACACACACACACACACACACACACACACAGATTTTATAGTGATGACACTTTATAGCCACATGGGGGCAACGTTGCACTGTACCGGCCTGCAGGCCTAAGTCTGGACGCAGCGGGACTGCTAGATTGTAGTTTGTGCCGCTTAGCTTTCTAAATGTGGCCCATCCGTCACTAAGTACACGAACGAAGGCCTGTGTGTGTGTGTGTGTGTGTGTGTGTATTATAACAATTATAACAATTGCTTATGTAGGCCTACGTAAGCCAATTTTTCCCTACAGACACCATGTTGTACCGAGCCTCCCGGTCCCCGTGGTACCATGTTGTACCATGTGTACCGACCCCCCGGGCCCCGTGGTACCATGTGTACCGACCCCCCCGGTCCCCGTGGTACCATGTTGTACCATGTGTACCGACCCCCCCGGTCCCCGTGGTACCATGTGTACCGACCCCCCGGTCCCCGTGGTACCATGTTGTACCATGTGTACCGACCCCCCGGTCCCCGTGGTACCATGTTGTACCATGTGTACCGACCGCCCGGTCCCCGTGGCACCATGTGTACCGATCCCCCCGGTACCATGTGTACCGAGCCCCCCGGTCCCCGTGGTACCATGTGTACCGACCCCCCGGTCCCCGTGGTACCATGTTGTACCATGTGTACCGACCCCCCCGGTCCCCGTGGTACCATGTGTACCGAGCCCCCCGGTACCATGTTGTACCATGTGTACCGACCCCCCCGGTCCCCGTTGTACCATGTGTACCGATCCCCCCGGTACCATGTGTACCGAGCCCCCTGGTCCCCGTGGTACCATGTGTACCAAGCCCCCCGGTCCCCGTGGTACCATGTGTACCGACCCCCCGGTCCCCATGGTACCATGTGTACCGACCCCCCCCCGTGGTACCATGTGTACCGAGCCCCCCGGTCCCCGTGGTACCATGTTGTACCATGTGTACCGACCCCCCCGGTCCCCGTTGTACCATGTGTACCGATCCCCCCGGTACCATGTGTACCGAGCCCCCTGGTCCCCGTGGTACCATGTGTACCAAGCCCGTTTTAGAGCCCCCCGGTCCCCGTGGTACCATGTTGTACCATGTGTACCGAGCCCGTTTTAGAGCCCCCCGGTCCCCGTGGTAGGGGTGAGTAAAAATAGCCGGCAGGGTGAGAGAGAGTGAGACAGCCCCCCCGCGGAGAGAAGTGGTCGCTGCTTCGACACTGAACCCCTGGACGTCTCCGGAGGAACAGACACGGGTCCAGGCTGTAAGAGACAGGCTGTTATTCTGTTCGACTTTCCTCTGTTACTCTGTTCGACTTTGCTCTGTTCGACTTTAACTTCAAACAACGCGCACATCAAACCGAGAGCGCGTCGTGCGGCTGGCGGAGTTTAACCCGGCGGCTCTCAGAGAGACTGACACCAACTTGGGCGGAACGGTCTAATCTCAACGCGTGGTTTGGTACTAACTGGTGTGTGAGTTGTGAGTTGGCTGGCGTGGTGTGATTACAAAACGTGTGTGTGTGTGTGTGTGTGTGTGTGTGTGTGTGTGTGTGCGTTTCCAGGTCATAGCCTCGGTGCTGATGCTCACCAGGGAGATCAGCGACAACAAGACCCTCACAGTCAAGTCCAGCTACCACGCAGATTACCAGGCATCCAGTAAATACTACACACACAGTCATA
>OOFB01005519.1:3244-14598 GCA_900323305.1 Trachyrincus murrayi
GCGCTGATGTATTCAGGACACACGCACACGCACACACACACACACACTTGCATGGACAAACTTTACACAATTACACATACACCCACACACACATCAGCTCGTGGAAACTATGTCTCAAAAACAGGCCAGACTGACTCAGAATCCTCTCCAGAAGATCTGGGTCCCAAATGTGAACAGCAAGTTGTTTCGCCGCAGAGGCTGTAAGTATATAAACACTAAGTAGGCATGCACTCACACAACAACTTTAAACTTAAGCAGTTTCTGACATGAATGAACTTGTCACTAATTTGCAGATTCTCCCCCAGGAATCTGTTGAATAGTTGTTGAGTTGAGCAGATCTCAATGTCTAAGGTCCGTTTTGTGAAAACGACGTGTCGTTGGTGTTCATAGGCGGACGTGTGACACAATGACCCTGACTGGGACATGTGCAGCAGGCCGTTCACCCCAGAGCTCGTGTGTGTGTGTGTGTGTGTGTGTGTGTGTGTGTGTGTGTGTGTCACATTGATTGCATTGCCAGAGCCATCGCTGACATTTTGTCCAATTAAGTCAAATTAATCACACATTTGTAAAAATGTACTCACTCTCTCTGTTCCCCCTACTGTCTCTTTGCATGTGTCTTTCAGCATCTGTGCCTCAGTTCACCAACTCCCCCACCATGATAGTGATGGTGGGGTTACCAGCCAGAGGGAAGACTTACATCTCCAAGAAGCTCACCAGATACCTCAACTGGATCGGGGTTCCCACCAGAGGTAGTCACACAATGGTTGACAACCCTCATAGTTGGTTCCTTGGAATAAAGAACTTTCACTGTACAATCTAATCTAAAGGTTAAAGACAGTCAGAGTGTATCTTACTTCCATGATATAATATACAGTAAAACAGGTCATTAGTGTAGGGCAAAGAAACTATGAGATTAGATCCTTCAGGATAACCCTTGTGTTGTGGTCAAATTTACAATCTTCAAAGAAAAATATGGTTTCATTTATTCAATTTCTTTGAGGCTTCATGACCATAGATTCAAAACAAAGGGGTAGAACTTATGCTACTGACTTGGAGTAATATATATAATAAAGTTGGTGAAAAGATTTCTTTTGGCATTCATTGAATAGGTGAACGATGACATGGAAATGAACTAACAGAAATCTGTATCATGTTAAAGATAGAATGTTATCTTTAACTCTATTATTAGATATTTTATTTAGCAAAAAACTCAGTGGCCACAACTAGTACTTCACATTCATGTTGAATATTTACATATTTTATATAGGATGATTTCCTGCTGTGCAAGACGAGACATCATGTCCTGTCACTGGTTGTTCTCGACCAGATACACTTCTAGAAGCATGACCCCTTCAGTCATGATAGATATTTTTCTGTTTTGTGTGCTATCTACATGAAAGTAGATTATAACACCTAACTGAAAGTTTTCAATATATATCTATTGTTTCTCAGTGTTCAATGTAGGGCAGTATAGAAGAGATGCAACACGTTCCTACAACAGTTATGAATTCTTCAAACCCGACAATGAAGAGGCCATGAAGATACGCAAGTATGGGAAAATCAATGGGCAATGGACTGTTTCTTGAGAAAATATTAACATGATAGATTCCATGTGGTCTTGGAATTGATGCCTTGCTTCAGTTAGAGACCAATCAAATGTGTAAACATTAGTACAAAATTTACTTAATAGACGCTTTTCATAGAGGCGTCATCGTAGGACAAACACAGGTGTCGCTCATAACACTAATTATTGGTCTGCTCCTTTTACGTATCAGGGCACGAGTAGTAGACTTATCTTCACTAGTTTAGTCTACTACCCGTGCCTTCGTACATAAAAGGAGCAGACCCATTAGTGTTATGAGCGACAGCTGTGTCCTACGACGAGGGTCTATGGTGAGGGGGTAAAATGTTCCTTTTCCTTTCATGAGTGCAGAGCCTGCGCCACCACTGCCCTGAAAGATGTATGTTCATACTTTAACAGACAAGAAGGACAGGTAGCGGTAAGTACATATATTTTATCAATACACAAACATATACACTGTATTACCGTATCCCATACTGTATACTATTCAGTCTCATCATTCTATTTAGTATGTTCATATTCAAATGTGTTTTGTCATGAGGGCCAATACGTTGGCCCTGAATGTATTGAGAGGTTCTGATTGTTTCGGTGCATGTCCAAGTCAAACAGGATATAGGGACGTGACTAAAGGGGATGTGTATTGATTCTTCAGGATCAGGATTAGGACCTGCGATAGCAGGTATAATCAATATTATACTGTTATGCACGCCTGCAGGCACTTGGTGATTTCATGCTAGGTTTTTGTCTCCCATTAGGTGTTCGACGCCACCAACACCACCCAGGAGCGCAGAGAGGTCATCCTCAGCTTTGCCAAGGAAAATGGATACAAGGTCTGCATACATATTTTACTTAGTGCTATCATTTAACAATATTCCCAATATGGACTTAGCTGTCTTGACCTTAATAGTATAATAGTATTGCACAGGTTCTGTGTGCTAGTTCACAAGGGATAATATTTTATGATATCATATATTCATAGCAAGTTTTATCAAACTGTCACGTCCAGCATCTTTTGCTTCTGTAGCGTTGTATAGCCGGGCTATGTTGTAAGCCTATTTACTTTCCTTACAAGCTCAAGCCTGATCGTTTCTCTGTGCCACACTACAATGGCGTGCAATGCAAATTATTAAAGAAAATCAAAGCTGCTTTTGTTGAGTAGACATATTATGACGAGTATACCATTGATCTATTGCCTGTCCCTAATTGATACTTTGTCCAAATCCTTATGAACATTATTTTCTCATCTCCGTTTGTGAGAATTCACTTTCTCCTCTCCTCCTATTTTTGCAGGTCTTTTTTGTTGAGTCGATATGTGAGGATCCTGAAATCATTGCTGAGAATATTAAAGTAAGTCAGTATTTGTGTCAGTGAATGTGTATGACAACTTGTGTATGACAACTGAGACGCTTGTTGTTATTGCTGCAACAGATTGAGGGAATGGGAAGCTCACAGCAGGACTTCTACCCTGGCAGACGGCAACTAATACAGCCAAGTCAAATGAAAGGATATTGGGTATTAAACAGCACAATATGCAGTTAGACATAGCAGGATCCAGCCTTTGGTGGACATCGTATCAACAGATAATGAAGATATGTGTATGTTATGAAGAAGTGAAGGATCTTTGGCTGACTAATAGTAAAATGCTTATTCACACGCAAAGCAAATCACTCACTCACTGTACCACCATAGTCATGGTTGTTATAAATGTATTGCCATGACACTTCTATATCACAGTTGTTACATGGTTATTATCCTCAATTTCATCTACATTTTGCTTATCATGGCCATGGTGTTTCAAACATCATTGTGTTCAGGGTTTATTATTCCTTATATTCGAGTGGGATATTGAGGAATAACTCCACTTCACTAGGGATTTTTTTAAGAACAAAGGAGAGGAAAACCCCTGTTTTAAAAACTAGTGTGGACTAGGCCTTTCTCTCTGTCAATTAATTTTTTTTATCTACCAAATTGCAGTGACCTGCTTCAATTTCTTCTATGGTTGTCCAAAAACACATTAAATAGCTGTCCTGTTGCTTTGGTCAGCAAAACCTTTCACTACCTTGATTTACCCCTAATATATTTTTCGAAAGAAAAATATTTTTTCTTTGGTTGTCATTTTCTTTGGTTGTTTCAATGCGGATGTCAGCGAAATATACATTTGAGATTTTCTTTTCTTTGAAAGCCTAAACATCTTTTATTACTACTGTGGTGACAACAAGCTATTATACAAATCTATCTATCCTTTACTCTCTCCCTCTACTTGTGCAGCAAGTGAAGCTGAGCAGTCCAGATTATGTGGACTGCGACAAGGAAGAGGCGGTGGCCGACTTCCTGAAGAGGATTGAGTGTTACAAGGTCACCTACGCCCCTCTGGATGACGACAAGGACAGGTGATCTAAACTCACCAAGCTAGTTCATCCTCTCCCTCAGTACTCTCTCAACACACATGATCACCAACCATATACGTATATATGGTTTGTACATGATCAGGGGCATCATTTTAAATCTATAACATCGAGGATGTGGAGGAGGCCAGCAAAATTACAATAGTCTTTGTAGCGTGATTAAGTGGCTTAAACTGATCTAAACGTAACTTTGATTACTGACCCCCCCCCCCGGGGCCAGTTTAATACCAGGTTTCGGTAGCCATCCCTACTACACGATGTAAAATCACATTATTCTGGCATCCAGGTAAGATGCATTTACGGGACGAAGGCATAGCTAGCTAGCAAACTGTAGGCCGTAGTAAGTATAATGTTAAGTTAGTAACTCACGATTGAGCGGGAGAACTACTGATGCTAATGCACTCTAGTGTTTATATAGTATTAGGGGCAGGGTCATGGTCATCAAGCCTTATTTATATTTGCATGTAGAAATGCCCCCCCCACCACCAACATTTGCTTTTTTCCTCAAACAGAAACCTGTCCTACATTAAGATCTTCAACGTAGGCAGCAGGTACCTGGTGAACCGGGTCCAGGACCACATCCAGAGCCGGATCGTCTACTACCTCATGAACATCCACGTCACGCCACGCTCCATTTACCTGAGCCGCCACGGAGAGAGTGAACTCAACCTGCTGGGACGCATCGGGGGCGACTCGGGGCTGTCGCTGCGCGGCGCTAGGGTAAGGAGTCCAGATCCATGTGAGTAACCGGATGGTGTGTGTGTGTGTACACACTTTCGCATGTTACATTCAGAACATATTATAAATGTTTTTCCAGTACGTTCAGAAAGTGTCTCTTCCATATATGCAATAATAACTCAAACTGTCAAACATTCCCCACTGTGTTCCTGTCAGTTTGCGGGTGCACTTGGCACCTACATGCAGGGCCAGAACATCAGTGATTTGAAGGTGTGGACCAGTCACATGAAGAGGACCATCCAGACTGCAGAGGCTCTTGGGGTCCAGTATGAACAGTGGAAGGCCCTCAATGAAATAGACGCTGTGAGTTCCAGCTCTTACACAGTGGTGTAAAGTAACAAAGTATAAATACTTTGTTACAGTACTTAAAGGGCCCCTATTTTACCACCAGGTTTGAAACGGCTTGTAATGGCTAATCACACTCAGACCTGGTGGTAAAATAGTAAGTAGTTTTTTGGAGTATCTGTACTTTACTTGATATTTCTGTCGACTTTCACGTCACTACATAAAACAATTTTTTTAATACATTTTATTCCAATACATTTGCGGTAGACTCATTGTTACTCGCTACAAAATAAAATCTCATCATGCTAATAGTTTATCCTTACAGACTTCCGTACTTTTTATCATGTTGCGTATGTGTGCGAATAACTGCCGATCTCACTGGCAAGTTGAGGCACATCTGCCAAGCCCACATGGCCCAAACAATATTTGTTGGAAAATCACAACCGCATGTCCGTAAGATACAGCTAAATCAGCAGTATGAACGCATCCTGGATGACTACTGAAGACGAACAACCGTGGCCATATTTACTGCAAATGTTTACCTATATATGTAGGATTCCTCTTACTTAATGACGAGATTTTTGTGTGTTTGTTCCTGTGCTCACTCAGGGTGTGTGTGAAGATATGACGTATGAAGAGATCCAAGAGAATTACCCTGAGGAGTTTGCCCTGAGGGACCAAGACAAGTACCGCTACCGCTATCCCAAAGGAGAGGTAAGGCTGTCTGGAACACCGGGTTACAACAACGGCTTTAGTCCTGACACTCCTGAACACCACTGTAACAAACTCTGGAGCTTTACTAAACATTCACTCTTGCCTTTCCCTTTTGTGTCACTTGGGGTGGTGTGGGAAGTGTTAAATAAATAGGTTTTGGTCTCTTGCGGTGAACCTGTATCAATATATGTGTGAACAAACAATGAAAACCTGTTGATGTGTTGGGTGTGTTAGGTTTACTTAATGTCTTCGATTGCAGTCCTATGAAGACCTCGTCCAGCGCCTGGAGCCAGTCATCATGGAGCTGGAAAGGCAGGAGAACGTTCTAGTAATCTGTCACCAGGCCGTCATGCGGTGCCTGCTGGCCTACTTCCTGGACAAGAGTGCTGGTGAGAACAACAGATGCTAACAACCTCACATACATAATTAGGAATGTGTGCTCATGTCCAGCTCAACTGATAGATAATGGCATTAACATGGATTGCCAGGGGTTTGATTCACACTGGGGCCACCCATGTTAAGAATGTATGCAAGGTATTGGTAAGGATAATGGATTAAAGTATCCACCAAATGGCATATATAGAACATTACAGTTTCACACTGAAACAGTATGAAACACCGTTTCACACTTCTTCACAAGCTCAAGGTATACACACCAACTAAGGTAGTCCCTGAAGGCTTGCAAACGGCGGTTAACCATAGTGTATGTTTGCATTTGCATTTCATTAATATGAATGAATGGCTTTCTATTTGACTGTTCCTCAGGTGAGCTGCCCTACCTGAAGTGTCCTCTGCACACTGTTCTAAAGCTCACCCCAGTCGCATATGGTTAGTTGTGGTTCCCTTACTTTTCAACAACACCATTATTGCCCTTTACATACTTTGACCTGTTTTTTCCATGCCATAGCCTATGAGTCACATGTGAATCTCTCATCCTAATCTATTGACTTTGACCCCCTGTCAGGTTGTAAAGTGGAGTCAGTATTCCTCAACATAGAGGCTGTGAACACACACAGGGATCGGCCAGAGGTGAGTAGCAGAACAAGCCACCCCCCCCCCCCCCCTACCCATCTATCTCTGTCAGGACATGTCTTCATTCTAATATGCCCGTCAACAACCACATATAATCCCATTGTGTTAACCGTTGGGTCTTACTGTCTTCCAGAATGTTGACGTGGACAGAGATCCAGAGGAGGCTCTCGAAACCGTACCAGACCACATCTAGATGGATGGATACGGGAACGTAGAGACATTTGACAGATGAAAGCAATGGCCTCATGAAAAGCCATTTTTAATAAGTTATTGCAATTGCTGCCATGGTTAGTAAAGTCCATGGGAAATGACTTTGAGACATTACTGGAGGGCAGCCTATTTGCAATGCACTTTATAATGCTGTGCTCTGGCCAAATGTCCATTGAAAATATTTCCTGTTTAGCAATAAGAAAAAAACCATGTTGCGGAGCACAGGTCAGAATACCAGCGATACTGTTTGCATACTCTAAATCCGTAATGCTAATCTTCATCTTCCCTTAGGTTCTTTCCCCTAATTCCCTCCTGTTTTCCAATGCAGTGACCAACATAACATGTTTTGAAACAGTCAAAACAGCTGACATTTTATTTCAATTCATACAAAAAAAAAAATTTGTTTCATTGAAAATATAACTTAAATCACATGTGTATTTAAGAACAAAAAGGTGAATTCCAAGAATATCAAAAAATAATTACGTGGTCTGAAAGCATATCGTGGGTGAGGAGGTACAACGCCGATCTAATTAAAATCAGTCTTCTGACTTAAATAGACTAAAGAAACCACAATCCCCTGTGGATAGAACTTTGAGGGGGAAGTTGGCATTCTACTGCCCAACACCATTGTGTGCCTCAAGTAAAATGTACATAATACTATGCACCAAATGCAATTAATTAGGCAATTAATATTTAGCCTAGGTACATGTACTGTGGACTAAATTGTTGTCTTACCTCATTTGAGCCATTTTTCTTTAGAACCTTTGAAATTCGAATGTATTGTGCTGTCAGTTGGTTTAACATATCCTCATAACAGTGATTAATTATTCAAATGTGGCACTCGTGAATAGTGTGTAATTAATGTATGCAATATTGAGCACAGCTGAATATCTGATTGTTTACCTTGGTTCCCCCACAGGTGCAATTTAAAGGAATCCTTGCGTATAAATGTAAACCTGTTCAGCTGTGCGTGTCTGAACCCTAGACTGTATGAGTAGGTCTCATCAGTAAAGCATGTCAATGTTGTCATCATTAATGACCTGGGATTTTCAAGCTTGCATGTTATCCTTAATATCAGAATCAGTTTGAAGCAGAACGAGATCGCAGCTCTTCCAACGGTAGTTCAACATGTCAAGTATATGACCAAGTATGATGTAGACATGACCTCCATGATCAATCATGTGATCACTTAAGCTAAATGTGTCTTGGATTCATGAGTGTATCCTGATGTACAATCTAATCATGTATTTTGCTGTGCTAAGCTTTGTAGTGTTTGGCATTTTGCGTAAATGTTCTCAGTCAGTACTGTGAAGCAGAGCCGTGTGTGAGAACAACTTGAGGCACTTCAAAAGATATATACAAAAAAATATTTTATTTTATGAAAGAAAATATATTTAACAGTGGCAACTTGAACTAAAATAATATGTAATTGGATTTGCTCTCTTGGATTGGCTAGAAATTAAATCTGATCATATGGCAAATAAGTATTTATTATATTTATACATGGTTTGGAAATAAATAAAACATAAAAGGGTCATCTGGGAGAACTCATCTCTGGGTACTGGTGCTGGGCTGGGAAGTGTTGGCTGAGGCTAGGTTGGTGGCCTCCTTGTACTGCTGACTCCAGCGCTGAGGATCCTGATCATGGAGCTGGGACATAGACGTGGAGAGAAGTGTGGATATTAAAAGGACATTTTAAAATCTAATGTTTAAAAACCTGATGTTGTTTTTGGGGGTGGGTTCAGTGACAGCTTTAAATGGGCTAAGCCCTACCCATCTTGTGTTGGAAAATATTAGTTTTTGGTGAAATCAAGAGCAACAGCATCCCCTAATGTTCGTAAATAAATTCTCAGTCAATCAAAAATGAACATTGATGTCACTCATGTATTATACATGTGGCACACCCCACTCAACTTGTGTTCAATTAACCTCAGATCCAGCAGTCCTACTATGTTATAGCAGAACTTCTGGGGAGAGACAGCATAGAGCCGGAAACCAAAAACAGCCAGGGGCGGAGTTACGCCATGTTCCCTGTTTTGTTGTGAGATATTCAAACAAAGAAAACTCCTTCACGTGAGTGGATGAAGCTTTCAGAAGAGGATTTTTATAAGTATTTCTACAGTGGCCAGTCTACACGGTGTTGATCTGAAATCTTTGTAGACACTTTACAGTTTAGTACTGCTGGCCGAGGTTGTGTTTTGTCAATTACGCGCTTACAGATCCCCGCCTCCAGCAACATGATTGGTCGAAACAAGTATGAAGCGAAAGAAAGTGAAATGCCCCATTCAGCCAGATTTGAGCTGGTCTGCCATCAGACTTTAGATTCGATTTTTTAGAAACGTTCCATAGATCCTTTTCACAGAGGTGTCATCAACAGGTGTAGCTCATAACACTAATTATGGGTCTGCTCCTTTTATGTACCAGGGCATGGGTAGTAGACTTCTACTATCTTCATTAGTTTAGTCTAGTAGTGGCATGGGCTTGGCTGCAATTCTGAGCACAGATCACAAACTGCATCTCTGTAACACTTATCTATTCAACATCAAGGGAAAGATTCAAACTGAAAATTATTCAACCAATGGTTAATCAATTTACTATTAGATTTATTATTATTGTGGAGTTATGTTTTGGACAAATATGAGTGATCAAAACACACACCCACCTGACCAAGGAACTCCAGGATTTTGAGTTTGGACACTTCTACCTCAGCACGTTGACCCCAGCGGAACTCATGCTCGATCGGCTCTGTGTGGGGGATTTTCGTGTACTCAAGGTACCTGACGGACAGGGAAATGCATAATTTGTATTTTCTGAAACTGTCTTGATAATGCAAGAAATGCATTATGAAACTACAGATACAAAAAACCTCTGAATAATTACTGTTCAGTTGACGCATTTTACATCCTACAAACAGACATTTGACACAAAAAACAGAGATGCGTGTTTCTAATCAGGTGGGTTGCGTACTTGTTCAAATAAAATAACCCAAGCCAAATACAACACAGTGAGGCGGCCGGCAGTGTGTGATCATCAATATATGTTAGATGGTATACGACATAAAGGTATCTGTGAAGTCATAATGTACGGAGGAAGTGACGATTCAGTCACTCTGCTGAATGTGCCAAACTCTTCCACTCTCCTTCTGCTTTTTGGTGTGGTATAAACCAGGATCTATGGTCTGAGAGAAAATGGCTCTGATCACACCAGTAGTATTCGAACCCACATCCTTGTAGTCCCCAACCAAGCGTTCTAGCCCGCTGAGCTACATGTGAGACAGTATGAACTCTTCGGCATGAACACTTCACACCTCACAGAATTGGGGGGGGGATGCTACTTTAACAGCATTCACGCCTCAAAGGGTAGCATTTTGGTTTAGTCCATCTTTACCTATATTTGACCATTTTTGTTTTACTAGACTGTTGACCCAAAGGGGAAGATGATTGACCAAAGACATTATGAAAACATCCTCACCTTTGACGCACAAACTCATCTGTGACCAATTTCTTCACATCACCAAACTCTTGGTGCTTCTCCCTAAAGCAAAACAATGATCATTGGTATAATGCAAATAATCACAAAAGCAAATGAGGAACAGGTTAATCCACACAACTCCATCTTACCCAGGATCAACTTGCATCTTTTTTAGAGTATTCCAGACGAGGGCTGAATAAAAAACACATACAAGATATACCTATTATAAAACAGATTCACATATTTTAGAACAGATAAAAGTGAAGTAAAAACAATGGCTGAACGTTAGATAGCGGAGGTGTTCAAGTTGAATCCCTCACCTTCTCGAACGACTCCTCCCTTCATGTACACAACACTCAGAATTACAAAAAGCAAACCCGTCTTTGGATTGCTAGAACTTCTACATGAGAGGAACGTAAAGAATGACAACTTCAGTTGAATGGGCATTTGTCATTGGATCAATCATTGGTTTTGATGGGTGGCTAAACAGCCACATCAATGCCTAAAGGAGTGAAAACCCATAACTGTAGTTACACTGTCAAACACTTACATTCTCTGTGGGGCTCCCTCAGCTGGTTCCAGCTTGTTTATGAGTATATAAACATGGTTCTTGGCATCTATTTCTACCACCTTGAACCCAAAAACCTGTCCAAGAAAAAAAGACATCAAAGATGCCATTTTCTAAACAAAGTGGAGGTATGATGGAAGTTGTTCAGATCAAACAAACCTGCTCAAACGTGTGTGCCGCCCTCTTCATAATCTCTGGGTATACATTTTTATATTCTTTCAGAACATTCTTGACAATGTCTAGATAGAGAGAAAGAGGGGGAGAACAGAAGCCATAGGTACATGAAACACACACCTATTCTTTAACAGCATGGATGTCATCATATATAAAAATAAAAATATCATAATTG
>OOFB01005522.1:6682-35498 GCA_900323305.1 Trachyrincus murrayi
GGGGGGTGGGGGGGGGGGGGGGGGGGGGGGGGGGGGGGGGGGGGGGGGGGAAAGTGTCCAAGTCTACATGTGTTATACACGACAACATATGTAACACAAAAATCAAAGTCAACATATATAAAATCAACAATAGATACAGAAGGAATCAAATGAATGATGTTTTGATATGATACAGTATCTAATAATGAAACAGCTTGCATGCCCTGTGTTTATCACAATCGATTATTCATATTCAGCTTTCACATTATGTTGTCGTCGGTAAAGGGATGCAGTGGATATACCTTTTATGTTGACCGGCTCTTACCTGTAAGAAGTAGGAGGACATTGGATCCTCCTTGTTCTGCTCGTCGATGAACAAGCCCCCGGCCACGAAGATCTGGTTCTCCTTGGTGACCAGGCTGGCGTGGTTCTTGGGGATCTGCGTGGAGAGCGACGCCACGTAGCAGTCGTTGCCGGCGGGGTCGTAGGCCACCGCGCCCGCGTCGCTGACCAGGAACATCAGGTCTCGGAGGAACATCCCATACCGCAGGTTGTCGTTCAGGATGCCCGGGAGGAGGGCTTCCTCTTCCTGCTCCGCTTCCTCTCCGTTTCCTCCGTCTCCATCTTCCTCTGCTCCTCCCGTCTTGCTTTTGATTGGTTTGATCTCTGGAAGCTTCCCGGCGTGGGCGTCCCTCACCAGCTGCAGTTTGTCCTCCACCTCCTGATTGGAGGAGGATATGAGTTTGTGTTTCTCCACCTGCTCCCTCAGGTAGTCCTCGCTGACCAGACGCAGGCGAACGCAATCCAGCAGCCCGGAGAGCTCCTTCTCTCGGTTCTCCGCGTCGTGGGCCACCCACTTCATCAGAGCCTCGAACACCATCTCCTCCGTCTCCACGTTCAGCGTGTCGGAGGTCAGGATGGCGGCTAGCTCGCTGGGCCCCAGCTGGAGGAAGTCCAGGTCTTTGACGATGAACTGGAAGCGCTCGCAGGCATAGTTCCGCGCAGAGATGGCCAGCCGGGGACAGTCCAGCATCAAGCCCAGCCTGAAGATGGCCAGGCAGTTGCTGAAGCTCAGCCTCTTCTGCAGGAAGGAGACGCACACGGTGAAGACGGAGGGGATCTGGAACATGTTGGCCACGGCGAAGATGTCCTGGACGTTCTGCTCCGTCACGTTGATGTTGGACGTGTACAGGTACTTGAGCACCAGCCCCATCACGCCGGGCTCTACGTCCTCCAGCACGATCTCCTTCTTCTTGCTCTCGTCCAGGTCGGACAGGAAGATGCCCCGGAAGTAGGCGCTGCAGGCGCACAGCACCAGCCGGTGGCAGGGGAATTCTTTCCCTTTGATCTTCAGCACGCAGTCCACCAGCTTGGCGTTCTCCAGCAGGTCGGACAAGCCGTCCTGGAGCAGGGTTTGCTGGTAAAGGCGGGGCTCATCTGTCGGGTTGATGGGGGCAGCCATGGTTCCTGATCGCTGAGAGGGGAGCCCTTCACGTGGTGGCCGATCTAAATATCTCTGTAGTTCCTTTGGTGGATCCTTTACTCCTTACAGCCCAGAGATAGTCTCTGCAACTGCAGAGAGAGAGACAGAAAGAGGTGTCCCCAGGCAGAGTCTGTTATTAGCCCCCCACCAGACCAGCTGGACCCTGGGGTTGGCTCAGCAGTCAGCTGTCCTTAATCATCAACCAAGCCTCCAACTGGAAGGGTATTTATAGATCCTCTGTGCGGAGCTGTGGAATCCATTCTCGAACATGCTAAACACTAGATCTACTCTTGTGTCGCTGCCCACCCACCCCACACCCCACTACTCCCTACCCTCTACCCCCACCCCACCCCACCTCAGACAGCTGATGCAGTGCCTCATGGGAGATGTGTCCTTCAAACTTAATTCCTTAATAACTTCCTTCAGACTAGCGTGGCCCCCTGTGGTCAGTGGAGTCACACCAAAGTGAAACTATGTATCCCTGCCTCTTTTAATCCAGAGTATTTGTAATTGATTATATTGCACTAAATTTGGTTTTTAAAGGTGCTAGTAGTCAAGTATATTGTGTGTATATAAGTGTATTATTATTAACTTAATGCACCGAATCTTGCTGCACATTTTTCTTACTATTCAGTACTAGGGTAAAGTCCAGATATGTTTCACCTGTCTATAATGGCATCATCAGAAGCATGTCATAAAATAGTTTCCAGTATATCTGCCAGATGGTCCATGCGAATGCTCCAGCAATACCACATATAGCAAACACACTCACCCACCCGCATTCACAAGCTGACTTATCCATATTTATATCATTGATGTCAGTCAAAAAGACAGAGCCATGAGCCACTTTGACCAGAGAGTTATTGGTTATATTATTAATTATCATTTAGTCATTTAATTAATACATTTTACAGTGAACTTACAGTGAATTCAAATGCAGGTAGGGGTTACGCGTCTTGCTCAAAGATGTCCTAGAGGTAGGTTGTGGACATAGGGGATGGAACCCTGTACACTACACTACCCTGCCTGCGTAGCCAATGTTTTGGGTCATGACAGTGTTTTGTGTAGATGTGCCTCAGGGTGGAGTGGATGTGGGGTACACCTGGGATACCCTGCCCAGGTGCTCAGGTTCATGTTCAGTCAGTGCTAAGTTGGAGCTGAAGAGAGAACAACTTCAGTTCTTGCCTCAGACAAAAAACAGTGGTGAAAAGTTGCAGGTTGTTGTTGATACTTCTTATCTGTATCGTGTTTTTATCTTGTTTCTCTAGAGGGCATGGAGTCTTATATCATTTCCCAATTCAGGCATAGTTAGTTTATTTTCATGGTGGCTACCCTGTGTCCCCATGTCATTTTTTGGGATTGTAAGCACTGCTTTACCTGAATGTCTATAACATGATATATATTTATATACGTACTGTTATACACAATAAAGGCCTCGTTGATGTCATGTCACCAAACTCCCACTGGTGTGACAATATGGCAAAGCCGAGACGATTAAAACCAAAAAATAATTATTTGAAGTACTTTACTTTTGAATCAACACTTAACTTAACACTGATGTCATACTGCAATAACAGAACTCCGTGATTCACTTAAACCGTAGAGTGATGATATTAATATCGTATAACAGTAATACAACACTGTGACCAGGTTTGAAACAGGCGTAACAAATGAGCAAGCAAAAAATCTGTATTTCAGTGAACATATTTCAGTGACAATCCAAAATGGATGTATTTCTTAAAAGCCTTTTTACCCGTAGGCTTAAATCCTTCATGTCAAGGTAGTCTTTCAAACTTTTACACTGTATACGTCCATAATTCTAGTAGCACATTATGTAAACAGCAGCTGTTATTTACAGCCAATGCTAATAACCATAAACACAAACAACACCTTTCCTATAAGCTTTTTACCACGCTCATCGGTGCAACACAGCAGAAACCATGACTCAACCATGAGAGACAGTGGATCCCCCCCCCCCCTGACATGCTCTGATCCAATCCCCTACTCTGCTTTCTTCTTGCCGGGCAGTACGATTGGCTGAGCAGCGGTGGGCTTGGCAGGGGTGGGGCTGGCGGTGGCTGCAGAGAGAGTGGCAGGAGTAGGAGGGGCAGGAGTAGGAGGAGGAATGGGATCGGGGTCATCCAGCAGGGCCTGTCTCCTCTCTCTCTCCTTTATCACTTGAATAAGGCAGTAGGTGACGAACATGACCACGACGGTGGTGAAAGGGAAGCCTGGTAGAGGATGGGCACACAAACGGGTCAGCCACACTATGTTATACGTTGAGTCTGGCAGCGTAACGGAAAAGAAGAACTGGCGTCGTACCTCTCAGAAGAAGACGCTTGGCGACCACTCTGGCGAAATCCACGCTGTTCAGCGCCACGATGTTGTACAGCACTATCGTCCAGAAGTTGAAGGTGTTGAAGATCGCTCTGATCCGACGCGACATTGCCGCCGACATCGCCATCTGTGAGAACCCCCGCCCACAAAAAAAATAACCAACAACAACAAATAAACAAGAAGTTCATATCCACCATTCAAATAGTCTAGGAGAGGATGCTGAGTCTTATTGGATAGCATCCGGAAACATGACGTTTTTTGACGAAGAATTTGACAAAGCAATATTCGAAACACATTCGTAGCATCCACTTCGAGGGACAAGGTCACCATTAAAACCTACGACAGACCCCCTACGGCGACCGACCGACCTCAAACGAGACGAGGGGTTCCATGGAGAAGAGCTTGGCGGTCCACAGCTCCAGGTTGAGGCCCAGACAGTTGAGGGAGGCCCAGAGCAGCACCACCTGGCAGGGTCCCAACCACAGCACGGTGACGGCGAAGGTACACAGAGTGGCCGCCAGCTCCTTAAGCGCGTCGCCGTGGTTTCCACCCAGGTGGTCGTACACGTACCTTTTTCAGAAGGAGAGGAAGAAGGTCAGGGAGAGGTCAGGGACGGGGCTGGATCAAGGGGTTTTCCATGCCTGGACACACCCATGGAGTAGTACTCAGATCTTTTACTTAAAGTAGTAATACCACACTGTAGAAATACTCTGTTAAGTAAAAGTCCTGCATTGAAAATGTTACTTAAGTTAAATGTTAATGTGGCAGCTCGGTGGAGCTCCAACAGTCTTTCTGAGATACTCACTTGCACAGCCAATCGTTTATCCCTCTGTCAAAGTGGCTAAAAAAGGATTAAAAAAACAAAACACTTAAGTATCACTGGGGTATATTTAACGATACATATAGACCTCTATTTGCCTCATAGCAATCACTGAACATTGACAAAGAATCATATCATATCCGAACAGAATCCAGAGCATCGCATAGCGATGAATGATGACTCAATGAGCAGAGGGGAGGGACTGAACTCACGTCTCGGCGAAGACATAGAGCGTGGTGATGCATTTGGGGGGTTTGGGAGGGTCCAAGTGATCCAGTCTGGAGACTGTGTTGATGACCCCAAACATGATGGCAGCTTTCACCCAATCATACACCAGGTTAGTGTACGCCAGGCCCACTGGAACACATGAACACACCAATGTCATTTAAAACCATGAATCCATACTGTTTTTCTTTTGCGTAATGAAGTCTCATCATAGGTAGATAAGGTTTGAATTTAGAAAGGTTAGTGAGTTGGCGTCCTGTTCCACGGACCTACGGCCCAGTCGGAGAGGTGCTTGAGTAGCTTCATGTCCCTGGGGATGGAGAGGATGTACAGGAAGTGGAAGAGGACGTCCACCAACAGGATGCCCCCCAGGTGTAGCAGACCGTGGAGACCGATGCTCCGCATCTCCCCCTCCTTCCTGCTCACGATGGACATGTTCACCTGAGACGCATGAACACATGAAACACATGGAACACATGAATAGACACATGAAACACTTTTCTCGGGTTTGGATTTTGAGACAAATACACCAGACTCAGATGTTAATGGGTGAAACTGATTGATTTTTAAGGTTTAATTTGGAATCCACAAGTGTCACTACATAAAGAAACTGTATAATTAACTTGCATTATTATTATTCACCTGAGCGTGAAACTTATCGAAGGTCATGACGGGGCCGAAGTAGAAGTGTGGCAGGTAGAAGTTGTACTGGAGCAGCTCCAGCAGGCTGTAGTTACCCTCTTTCCTCTCACAGTTCTCCAGGGCGAAGCTCACACAGCGCATAATGGTGAAGCCACAGCCGCCATAGAACAGGATGTGGCGCAGGTCAAAGTCCCCGTCCACAAAGCCAGCCTTGAAGCCATAATAATGCACATTATAAATCCACCATCTGTATCTGAACGTGCCTATGTCATGAAGGATAGTCTCGTGGTTAGGGTGTTAAGATATACTAAAGATATACTTATTGCCTAACCCTTACCTGCTCCTTAATGATGTATCTAAAAAAAATCACTCTTAAGTCGCTTTGGATAAAAAAATCTGCTAAATGACTAAATAATGTAGCTAGCCTTGCATGACTCCTCACTGCGGCCCACTGTTGATCCATCTCTATGATGGTGGCTGGTTAGCTACAGCATGGTACCTGCCATGTCACAAAGGGTTCACACTTGAAGGTGGCCAGGGTGCAGAGGCCGGAGGCAAAGCAGAGCCAGCGGAGCTTGACCAGGGAGATGCTGTAGAGCAGGACACAGTGGGTCACGATCAGGCTGACGTAGGCCCAGCCCATGCTGGTCCACACGGCCAGGACACCGTACACCATGTACACCAGAGACCTGTGCTGTGGGGACAGACAGGCAGACAGGCAGACAGACAGACAGACGGGTGGTTGGATGTTGTTGTTAGGATTATAGTTCGACTGGGATTCTGCGAGGTGGTTTATGTTTCTATTGTGGTCGTTTCAAAGTCAGATTCCATATTTATATTGTCTATATATTTTTACTATCTTAATATACGTATGTTTTATATATTTGATTTCCTGTACAGTGATTTATTGCATTTTATATTGCCCGGCCCGTCACTTGGTTCGTTAAATATAATGCCATTGAGATGTATTTATATTCTCTCCTCTCCTTCTACCCTTCACTCTTTCTTAATGTTTTTCTTTCTTTCTAATCTCTTTCTTTCACTTTCCGTCTCTCTCTCCTCCCCCCCCCTCCAACGTTTTCTGATGAAAACATTAAGAGCTAATCATTTTCTCACTTCCACTACTACCGTTGTTATACTTGTTGTTAGCCGGTTACTGCAGTCACTCAAGCAGGCGTTTAAGGAGAAGGTATAGGAGTAGGTATCGGAGAATCACCTGCGGAGCCAGCATGGAGCAGATCTTCGCAAACAGCACGTGACCCGAGAGAGCAAACAGGATGTGCTCTCGGAAGGTGGAGAACCACATCACCCACTCCAGGTCAGCCGTATCCTGTCAGAGAATAACGACCAATGGGAACAGAAGTCAGCGCACGGTATTCTGTGTGTCTTCGTGAGACTCACGGTGAAACCTCACCTTCTTTCTTCCAAAGTAGTACCATCCTGGCCGCACGCTGGACTTTAACGTTTTTCTGTTTGCGTTGGCTGCAGAAGAAAACAAATGCTTATTATGTTATTGGTTTTAACTGATAAAAACATAAACATGATGTGATTGTTCGGTTCGTTTTACGGCAATCTGCAAAGTGAAGGATATAGACAGTTTGTTTGCTGTGTTGTTTTACATTTACAGTCTATCTATATTACAACAGCCATCGTGTATGCATTTTTTTAACGACCCCTCACCCTTCTCCTGTTTTTATTTTGAAGCGGATGTTTGTTGTTTGACATGACATGGGGATAAATACAGAACCATATGCAGTCCCATTTTTCCCCCTCTGTGGCATTCATCTGACACCTGATCCCTCGCATGGCTACAACTGTTGGCCTTCACACACACTGAAACACAACCCTGCGTGTGTGTGTGTGTGTCTTTCTCCCCTCTTCAGACAATACTGTACTGCACTCTGTTGCAGGGCAAACAAACACACTCTGTGTGTTCTTTGGGAGTGTTTTACCTGAAACATGTCTGTCGAGTCAGAGCCCTCTCTGGATCTGCGTGTGACTGTGCACACATTGGGTTTTTTTTCAAAGTAAAAGCGCATGTATTTACTCACAACTGGACACCTCGAAGATCCAGCTGGCGGACCACAGCATGGCCAGACCCAGCACAGCGTAGTACAGGTACAGCTCATACTTGGGGATGGCAGCTTTGATCCCCATGGCAACGGAGAGAGTCGCGGCTCACAGGTGACGGAAAGACTGGCAACAATCTACACACCCCAAACAACGACATTGATTAAGTATTGATTGATAAAGATCATTGATAGTTCTCTCCCACAGCACCAAACTAAAGTATCACAGGTGCCTCACCCTTATCATGGTTTTAATTGGATCGCGTCATGTGTGTGACAGAGCTGGCTAACTTTGTGTCAGTAAAATATGTGTGTGTACTTCACTAACGTTGAGGCTGTGAATGTGCTCCAGGCGACAGGGCGCCTTTAGCCTTCAGACAATACTCTGTGTGTGCGTGTGTGCGTGTGTGCGTGTGTGCGGTGTAATGTTGCACAATGTTGTACATTTTTCAATTCAAAGTCATTCTGGTTTCCACTTACCTAAATATAACCACGCATACATCTCCATAATTCAACCCTGTTTCGGTCGGACGTAAACTTTTTGTCTTTGAAGTGATGTAACTTGATGTAATTTTGTCTTTATAACCAGATAGAGCGTGAATAATAGTTTTTTTTAGTTTTGAAATTCGAGTTTTAAAATTAAATCTTTAGAAATAGAATGTAAATAATGCATCATTATTAACATTTAATTAAAATGCTGTTGTGTTTGTTAAGCACATTGTGGAGAAATGTGCATTTTCCATTAGTTAGAAATTTAACAAAATTAAGTGTGCCGTCATGGATGCGCTCGATTACTGCATGCCTAGATATCTATATTCATTTATATTCAGTAAGATGCGATTTTAAAAAAAGATACGTTAATATAAATGAATGTTATAGTACCTGGTTAATATTACTCACACTTGTGAGCATAAATTAATTGCGTCTTATCATTCTATTTCTAAAAGGATGAAAAGCTTTGCGCAATTAAACTCCCCTTACAGACACCTGTTGCGGTAGCCTACTGACCTTGAGCGCAGAAACACAGTGGAGTTGCGAAGTTGTTAGTTAGTCGAGTTGCTTCTCAAATCCCTCCGGTAGAGCAAAAACGTTCATATAAAATGACACCCAAGATAAGGGTTTTAAAAAATATATAGAAAGCAATATAAGCCTCATGCATCTGACTGCTATGTGCGCACACACACACACAGCATTCGAGTGGGTCCCGCTGACTCCCACTGCCTGGGAGCTGCCTGCAGACGGTCCAAGGTGAGCGCAACATGTATTTATACTGGGACCATCGCTATGGAGGGGGGGGGGGGCGTGTCGACACGAGTGTTATTTTAAACAATAGCGTACAGTCGATAAGGTTAGGCTATAAGGTTAGGTCCCGGGTAACTGGCTGGTTATTTCAGTGAGTCTACAGTGTGGTTGTGCAAGTTAACGCAAACACTTCTAAGTAGATAAACATAGTAGGCCTATGCCTGTTGCGTCTATTAGACATCATTGCCTGCACATCATGTGCTTGTAGTAGTAGGCCTACTATAATCGCATCTTTTTCAATAGAGTCTGAAATTGCAAGGGCATCTTAACGCAATGTCATACATTTTATACATCACACAGATGCAGCGTGGATTAGCATTGTTTCATACGCCTAAGTAATAGAATCAGGAACTAGAAGACCGTTGTTTATTTGTCAGCGAGTGAAAATAATACATTTTGCATCAGGGTACAGAGGACAACCAAAGTACATAAATACAAAATAACATTTGTAGAGTACAGCTGGGAGGTAGCCCTACTAACTGCCTTCCTAGATAGGCTCTTGGAAACAGTTGATGTTCTCGGACGGTTTAATGCTGTTGCTGTACTTCTTGATTATTATCCACGGCGAATAATGTGCTTCAAAAGCATTGCTATCTAATACAAATACATATTTACTAATACAAAAATAACCTGCATATTTTCATAAAGGGTATATATCAAAGTCATCCCCCTTGAGTGTGAAAGCTTGCAGCGTGCAGATGGAGGATGACGGTGTGCGTGAGGCGGATCGTTTAGTCCTTCTTGGCGGTTTCTTGACCTTCGAAGATGGGGTACTTGCTCGCCACCTCGGCCCACGTCAGGCAGCCGTTGGCCAGGTCTCGGACCAGCCCCGGCAGCTCAGTCACCTGCGGAGCGGAGGTACATTCGACACTTGGTTCAGTGAAGGGACAGCTTGGTCTCTATACCCACTACTATTTTGTGCTATTTAGTCACTTAACAAATGCTTCTATCCAAAGCAAGCTCATAGCGAATAGGCATGTTGCTCAAGGGCGCCTACAGGCTACAAGACACTTGGGGATCGAACCCACAGCCTTTCGGCTAGGAGTTGAACACCCTAGCCCAGAGCATTAGTCCACCCGGGCCCAAAAAGGTTGGGAACATGACACGCGACGTGAGCGGCAAATTGTTTTGTGATTGGCTACCTCGGCCCTGATCTGAGTCATGGAGTCGCGGTCCCTCAGCGTGGCGGTGTGCGGCGTCTTGTTCACGGTGTCAAAGTCGACGGTGATGCCGAAGGCCACGCCGATCTCGTCCGTGCGAGCGTAGCGCCGGCCGATGGACCCCGACGAGTCGTCCACCTTGTGGGACACGCCGTATTTGGTCATGGCCTCCGCTGAGGAAGGAAGACGAAGGAGATGAATTAAGAAGTTAAGAAAAGACGGCAATATGCAAAACATGCAAAATATGCAGAAACTGCTTGAAAATAGCTGAAATTGCTTGCAGGTACTCACATAGCTCTTTGACGAAAGGCGCAAATTCCTGGTTCTGGCTCAAAGGCAGGACGGAGCATTTGTACGGAGCTACGAGGGCAGGGAAGCTGAAATACTGCAGAGGAGATGATTTTTTTTTAAGTGTTTAATTATTGGTTGAAGACATTTTATAATTCTCAGTTTTACCTAAGATAAAAGAAACATCATGGCAATGTAATCATTTGGATTCTGTCAACACTCTTAATTATTAATATGAAATAGATTTTGTTTTTACTATCGCGGTCGTTTATGCTTACCGTCCTCTGTTCGTCTCCCTCCCTGGTGTGGAAGGAGTGCTCGAAGATGGAGTACATGATTCTGCCGATGCCGAAGGAGGGCTCAATCACGTTGGGAACAATCTCCTCCACTGTGGGAAAACACACACGGCGTTCCCACAGAGGTCAGAACAGGCCTCCACTCAGCCCGCCTCAAACTGGGTTCGCGGTCTTATTTTCAGGCCTGGTGATTCTTAAAGGGCCCCTATTTCACATGTGTGACGTCACTATGGCAACGATAATTTTAGTCACATGGTCATTTTGAAACGGCTTGTAATGGCTAATTACAATAGGGGCCCGTTAAATGATTTCCCTGCGAGTTGAATACCTTAACCAAATTAAAAAGCAGAAACTAAATATGATAAATTACGATATGGAACGGGCTTTTCTGTTTGTTTGTTTGTTTGTTTGTTTCACACAAACAAACAAACAAACAAACAGGTTCATATCAATCTAGGTCTATTGGACCTGACCAACCAGCACATTGAATTACTTATTACCAAATCAGTTTCTGTGTAATTTCAAATCAACTCTGGAACATAAAATCAAAACTATTTAAGTGACGCACTTAGCAGCGACGTGTCTTCATCTCAGTGTCTCTGCCTACCTAGTACCTACCATATAACGTCTTCTGGAACCTCTTGACAGAAACCATGTCTTTGGTGAGCTTGTAGGTCTTCCCGTCTGTCTCGATGATGAACTCCCTGGAAAAAGTGTACACATTGGTGAACATGGTGGCTTGGCGACCCCTGACGAGTCGATGCATGGGCCGTGGCCTTCTCGTAGCGGAGACTAGCGCTAAACACGCATAATATACCCGCTCTCGTTCAGTCTCTTCTCCTGATCGGTGATGTAGCATTCGTCACAGACCGCTAGGTACTCCAGGATGGACTTGGCATCCCTCTTGTAGGCCGTGCCGATGGCTCCTTTGTTGGGTTCGAACTGGGTGACGCTCACGGTCTTGTGCGGCGAGGTTAAGGAGAATGACTTCATATCAAATAGTAATTTAATGGACAGAGCAACATTTTGAACAATAAAAAGAGAATATTGAAAAAATTTTATTCTAGATAAAGAGTTTGTGTGCATATACTCTGGTCAACATATTTTCACATATTCCTCTAACCAGAAAGCCTGGTTAAATATAGTTGGTTGTATAAAGACGATTAACCATGGGTTATTTTTTAGCTGCACAAACGTCGAACAAACGTGCCGAACACGAGCACAAAGCATAGACTGTATAAAAGTACAAGGATAGGTATTTGTGGTCAGGAGTAGTGCATTGTGGGTATCGCAAGGATATGGGTTCCTTGAGGATCTTCTCTGCCACCAGGGGGACCTTGGTGGCTCTGGAGTGGCACGACAGGTCGTAGCAGGAGCGATCGGCACAGCCGACAATCTCAATCCAGCCCTGGAGAAAAACGGCCGCAAAAGGTTAGAACGACAGATCCGACGTCAAAGATGGTCAAACTCTGACTGAGGATCCCTGGACCTACGTAGGAGGTTTTGGTCTCTGCGTCCCAGCAGTCGCAGGCGTAGTGGGCCATCTCATTGTCCATGTGCTGGCGGAAACGGACCTTGTCTTTGGACAGACCCACTTTGGTCAAGTAGAGGTAGATCCTGCCGATGAAGTAGCCCAGGACGGAATTGTTGATCACACCCTGGAACGGGACACACACAAAGAGAACCGATCGTTTGACCAGGACTGCAGCTGGAGGCGATTGGTCGATAGCTGTTGTGTCTCATCCTGCTCAACATCTCAGCCCACTTCCCCTCCCCCGCAGACATCCTTGGTGCACCAGGTATCGTGTCAAAATGAAACTGAAAGTTTCAGTAAAACCAGAAATAGTACGGTATAGTACGGTGTCGCAGTTTCCCCCTGCCACATGCCATCTACCATGGCTTTCCAGGGCTTCTCCAACAGCAGGACAACAGGAAGATGATTAAACCGGTTTGTCAGTTTGTGGTAGTTTGAACAACAGAGCAGGTGGTACATGCTAGAGCTCCTCCCGAGTGTGTTTGCTGGTGGCTGGTTTAACCTGTGGCCTAATTGGCCAATGCCCCACAGGTGTGCAGCCTCACCCAGCCCCAGAGTCTAATCAGTCTGACTCAGACCAGGTGAGGCTGCTTAAACCAGCCACCAACCACACACACTCCACATACGGTATAACATGTGGCGTGCCAAAATGAAAGTGAAGATCACCCTAACCCTCTTCCTGTCTTCAAGTCAACGATGCACTTCTTAGAAGTGTATCGTTGACCTCGAAGACGTCGTGTACCGTGTCAGGTTTTACGGCGAAGGAACCAAGCGGCGGGCTTTACGAATCTTTCGCACCTGCTCCACGGCGTCCCCCAGCCTCATGATGTGGGCCGGCTGGCCGCTGGTCTGGGCCTTGGAGGAGTACAGCGTGATGTCCAGGTCGGCCACGTTGGAGAACTTGGGGTGGACCTTCTCGGTCGGGTCCACAAAGTGCTCGATCTCCGCCATGGTGAACTCCCTGCGGTCGGGGGTGTCATGGAGAGGGGGAGGGGGGGGGGTCATGTTGAGCAATACAAAGGTGACATGAAAACAGTGAGATGAGAAATAGAAAGTTTTTTTTACCGGACGCGGATGAGCCCGGAGCGGGGGGAGATCTCGTTCCTGAAGGAGTTGCCGATCTGGGCGGCGCCAAAGGGCAGTTTGCCCTGGTTGAACTCCAGCAGACGCTTGAAGTTCAGGAACATTCCCTGAGCGGTTTCAGGCCGCAGATAGCTGGAAAATAATCATGTATATTGTCAAATAGTGTGTGTGTGTGTGTGTGTGTGTGTGTGTGTGTGCATAAGATAAGATCTGTACCCTGCCATGTTTCCCGCCGGCCCAATGGAAGTCTTGAACATGAGATTGAAGGATGTGGGCGGTGTGAGGTCATTTCCTGTGGACGGAGACTTGACCTCGTATTTCCCAAAGAGATCGGCCAGGTCCTGCTGGGAGTAGTTGTCCATCTGAAACACGGAGAGAGAAAGACGGGGATTCAGGTGTGTGTGGTGTGTGTGTGTGTGTGTGTGTGTGTGTGTGTGTGTTACCTGGGTTATGACGTCTTCCATCTCGTCTGATTTCTCAGCTGAGCACTTCGGGTCTGACATGAGCTTTTTCAAGTGAGCTGTGAAAGAGCGAACCAGACGTCCAGTTACAGTCAGGAAGAAGACTCCATACAGGGAGAACAATGGCTTTTTTTTTCCCATACACATTCGTGCTGACAATCTGAACAACAGAACACAAAGAAAAACGTCATTTTGCAAAACGTCAAAGACAATAATTATATCGGTAGTTGTTCGCCCAACATCCCATGGAACCGGTTCATTTTAGCCAGGGCGTGTTCACCCGGTGTTAACCCTGTTGAAGAATCCCAAACTAATCTCTTTTCACCCTCTGGCTTCAGCCCCTTGCCTTGCTCAGTGCTAAGGGCTAATTTCAAGGGCTAGCACCATTCCCGGGCAGGTAAAAACCTATCCAAACCAATGCCAGAATAGATAGATAGATAGATTGCATAAGATAGATATAAGACAATATAATGCCAAGAATGTAAAAAAAAATGTCTAGGATATGATTTGTAATAATTTGCATCATACGGACTGTCGGGTATTGAACCTGTGACCCTGTGCTCTGTGCAAGGGCTGGGTCTCTTGGTTGTTTTGAACCCTGCAGAGCTGGATTAAAGCGTCTTCTAAGTGACTAACTGGGCATTCACACATAGAATACAAATGTGAAGTCAGTCAGCCTGTACCAGTGACACCGAGCGATTTGAGGGACAGCGACATGCCGATAAAAAAAATAAAAGAAGTTGAGTAAGTTAAACTTTTCGTGACGAGGAGCAGCGACAGTTAGTCTGAACCAATCACAAACAGACGTCCGTCGCTTTCGCAAGTCCCCACTCGGAGTCACGGTTTTTAAATTCAATTCTAATCATTTAAACGAAATGCTCATAAATATACACAGCAGCGCAAAAGCAAACAAGAAAAATGAGAAATTCCAGTCGGAACACGCAAAGTTGTCAACACTTCCTGCTTCTCTCGCCACGTCCCGCCCACAAACGTGCAGCTGGTGTCTGATGGTGTCTGAAAGCACAGTCAATTCACCACGCCCACCTTTGAGGAGGTGGTCGGCCCGGAAGCACTCCCCCGTCTTGGCGTCTTTCACCATGTAGTCGGCGAACTTGTCCACGTGGCCCGATGTCCTACACACAACATCGGACGGATCACGAGATCACACATGTTTCACCCCGTCACATACTTCGAGCTGTCCCGTGTGAGATACAAGGTGCTTGGCATGCATGACGTTAATACACACGTCTGTGCAAATGTTTTTGAGTAAAGAGAAGAGTGACCCAAGCATAGTTCCACAATTAGATAACGGTTAACAAGTTTCTATATGCATTTAGAAAGGTTTCTGTATTGTGTATTTGGAACGTCTTTGGTTAGTACAGTGCATGTATGTTTTTAACTAGCAGTGTGTACAGAATGTAGTAATCCAGTTCCTTACCCTCACCTTAACTACACTGAACCAATTAGCTAGTTAGTTAATTAACCAATTTTTAACTTACTAACTAACTAAACCTAACCATCTTTCACGTATTTTCCAAACTTTCATCTTTATTGTGTAACCCAAACTAACTATACTATAAATAATGATTTGTAATAACTCAATGATATCTAAACCTTAGCATCTACCTTAGCATCTATAAACAAACAGTACCCTCCAAACATCCTGCGTCATGTCAAAATGAAACTGAAAGTTTAAGCAAAGTTATATAACCGTTGATTATATAACAAAAAAACATTTTTGGAGTGAACAGTACACTTTTACTTATGGTTATGGAAAAGGTTCAGCCAAGCACAAAAAAAGTAAGGCTCGGATCATATTTAAGCATTCAGTAGTTCTGACCCTAACCCTAACACAGTGGTACTGAAGTGGTGATGGTGCCGAGGGAGGACCTACTTGAGCACAGCCTCTGGGGTCAGCATGGTGCAGTCTATCTCCAGGATCTGCTCCTCCTGGATGAAGTGCTGCCTCCAGATCTGCAGGATGTTGTTCTTCAGGGCACACCCAACGGGTCCAAAGTCGTACAGGCCGCTCACTCCTGAAACAGAAAGTAAACTTCTCTGGTTTCATAGCCGTATCTTTTTGTTTATTTACGTTTTCTTTAGCAAACTTTTTCTTCAGCATTGTACATTTTCAAACCCGTTGTTAATCACATCTAACAGGTTTGTTTTGCTCGTTATTGTTTTCAATGATTTGAACCCCTTACCACCATAGATGGCAAACGCCTGATCGTAGAAGAATCTCCTCTTTAACGTGTCCTCCATCTTCGCCCTGTCCACTATGTCATCTTTGGGCTGCAACGCCAGCTCCTAACAAGCGGGGAGCACACACACCGCACAACATCTCCATGAACGATATTAGGAATTTAAAGTGGATTGGCGACTTGAACCATCCAAGTTGAACCAAGTCGCCAGTGCATCGGATATTTAATGCAAAACAACGTGGCAACAAGAGATTTTTGACAGATCTTACCTTCCCTTCCAGATTTTTCTTGCGGGCTTTCAGCTCCGCCACGGCTTTACTGATGTCCTGCTCGGCGGCGCCTTGCGCTTTCATTTGACTCACCAACTCGCCCTTCAAAGTCAAATATAGTTCACATTTTCACTGTAGACTGGACACATACGAATATTAAACATTCATTTTTACCCGGTCGCTTAAACTTTGCAAGAAGAGTTTGCACATGTTTTTTTGGCAAGATAAACCAACGCCTATAGGCTACTTCCGAATAGAGCTGATGATGTATTTAAGATACGAATCAACAGATGTTGATTCTGTCATGGGATGACACACCTGTTGCCTCACAGCCTCTCTCAAAGGAGCCAGTACTTCTTCCATCTTGACACGTAGGCGAGTCTCTGCAACACAGCTGGACGATAGACGCTCGGTTCTACTGCTGCGCTGCTGTCAGGCTTCCCTGTTGGAGTCTCTGCTGCGCAGTCTTGTGCAGCTGGTTACTCCTGGCTGTTGTTGCATCAGCTCAACTCCTTCAGAACATGAGAAGGTGGGCGGGTCATGTCCTGCAGACATATTAGCATATTTCTTGTATGATTTGCACACAGGTTGTACAAAGAATGTGTACATTACTGTAAAAGCTCGACCTATTCTCGGAAATCGAAACTGAAATCAAGTAACAGAAACCTCCCCTTTTTCCTTAAACGAAAAAAATAGCTTATGAAAAAAAGTAAAGAGTTTTTGGTCAATTATCTTTGTATAAAGTCGTTTATATTTTTCAGTCTTGACCAACTCAGTCAGTCCAGGATTTCCAGCATAATCCTTTGTGTTTGTGTGAGATCCCTACAAAATACATAAGTTCACCCGAGCACCATTCTCCAGATGATGGAGAGCAAGATTAAACCTCAACTCTATTTGACTTACGTGTTAGACTTGTGAGGTTCTTGCCACTAAGGTGCAAGACTTCTAATCCAAGGTTATTCAGCTCAGACATTTTCTAATTATAATTTTTCAAAATACTTTCAGAAGGCTCTTCTGGTAACCAAGGTAGTTCATTTTTACTGCTTATAAGCATGATATACTGACTGAAATCCATCAAATGTAAGACTTATTTGGCTTTAAAACAGGAAAGTGCACAGCCCACTACCCCTTTGCTCTCATTGGCTACATTTGTTTTTAACTAAAGAAGAAGTGTTATGTAGTTTTTACTATAGCATATGCTGTTATTTATATAAATATATATTAGAGCAAACTAAATCGCTGATATTATAAACAAAACTCTTGCTCACTAACTTGTAGTTGTCCTTTGCTTGAACCACTGCCCCTGACAATGTCTATGCACAGCCCTGCTCTAAAATAATGGCTCAAAGTAGGTCGCCACTAAAAACCAGGCAAACAAGTGTCACGCATCACACAGAGAAAGCAACACACGTAACATACTCTTCCATTAAGTGCTGTTTTATTGAACCGAAAATTCCCCCAATAGGCGAACTCAACCTGCCATTAAATTGGACCGTGGAACAGTGGACGCCACCTCCAAAAAACACACACACGGTTCAGCCTGAATTGAGTTTTGATATCCCTTTATAAAACATGCTGCAGGATGGCATCTCGTGAAGCACTGGTGTTCCCCGTGAGAAGGGAACAGCACCCCCTGCTGTACTTAGTGTGCAACTCTCCCTCAGCATGACAAGACTTAGAATGTAGTGATCTCAGTGGTCACGAACAGGGAGGGAACGCGTCCCCTGTGCACCCCTTCATTGTTCGACACAACGCGATGTGTGTGATTTTGTTCCTATGGGGGGGGATGTAGAAAGTCTGTATACGTTTGTCGTTTATAGGAGTTTAAGTGGCGGATGGATGAGAAGTTGGGGTGGGGGTAGGGGTGTCTACTCTTCAGCCGTGTCCTTCTTGCTGGTCTCCTGTCCTTCGAAGATGGGGTACTTGCTCTGGACCTCTGCCCAGGTCAAGCTGCCGTTGGCCAGGTCCCGGATTATGCCCGGCAACTCGCTGACCTGGGGGTGCAGGAGAACAAGAGGGTCATTAGAGAAACATCATCCCATGATAATGACATATTATGGGATGATATATTGATATGATATTAGATTTTTTATAGAGGAAACAGCTGTAGTAGAAAGGTTACATAGTGCAGCTTTAAAAACCCTTTAGATCTGGTCAACAATCATAAAGGCCAACTTGGTAATGAAGGCAGTTTAAATATAGATGTCAGAGATGACTATGAACACCATACTAGTAACAGTAGGGTTCTCAACATGTGCAGTTACAATACAATACAATACAAGAGCTCCATCCAAGCAGCATGCATAAGCATGGTGTCTCACACATGCAAAACCAGAAGTCTCTAGCCAAGGCTAGCCTGCTCACTGCACAATAAAGGCTTAACCATAGTAGTAAAACATTTGGTCCGTGGTTTAACAGTTGTTGTAGTCTATACTCGCAGCGTTTTCCCCGTTTCAGTTCATGCCTTCTGCATTGCACGTGTCCAGACCCGCCGGCTGCCAACGCCCGGATCATTTCACGATAATACGGCAGTGCAAAAAATTCTAAAGTCTGCATTTTCCCCGGCCACACCACGGCGATTTCAAACATATCCACTTGGGAGACACCGTTTTAGCGTTGACGGAAGGCCAAAATGGCGGGGGGGGAATTAGTGTGGCATTAGTGTGGACATGACCCAAATCATCCGCTAAATCCACTTCAAAATAAGAGCCAGCCGCCCGGTACCTCGGCCCTGATCTGAGTCATGGAGTCGCGGTCCCTCAGCGTGGCGGTGTGCGGCGTCTTGTTCACGGTGTCGAAGTCGACGGTGATGCCGAAGGCCACGCCAATCTCGTCCGTGCGAGCGTAGCGCCGGCCGATCGACCCCGACGAGTCGTCCACCTTGTGGGACACGCCATATTTGGTCATGGCCTCCGCTGAGCGAGGAAGAAGAAGAAGAAGACGAAGAAGAAGAAAGTGTTAATTAAAAGACAGCACAACATGGGCCCCGACATAGACAGTGCATAAGACCCTTGTGAACACCATGTGGCTACTTACATAACTCTTTTACAAACGGCACAAATTCCTGGTTTTGGCTCAAGGGCAGGACGGAACATTTGTAGGGAGCGACAGTTGCGGGGAAGCTGAAATACTGCAGAGAAGAAGAAAAAAAAGGACAAAGACAAACGTAACAAGAAAACATTTTGAGTACATGGACGGCTGCTGAATTCTACTCACTATTTGGTCATTCCTCAGACACGGTCTCATCCAACGCGACTTAATATTAATTAGAGATGAACTACGGGCACATCGGGAAGTGCTAGAACTTTGCAATGGACTCACCGTTCTCTGCTCGTCTCCTTCCCTGACCTGGAATGTGTGCTCGAATATGGTGTACATGATCCGACCGATGCCGAAGGACGGCTCGATCACGTTGGGGACCACCTCCTCCACTGTCGAGGGCGAAGACAACCGGCAGAGTTAATATTACAGCCCGTGTGTCCTTACTGTGTGGTGCTTCAGTGCTCCCTTCAGTCTCCTACCGTGCAGAGTCTTCTGGAACCTCTTGACGCTGACCATGTCCTTGGTGAGCGTGAAGGACTTGCCCTCCGTCTCGATGGTGAATTCACTGCGACGTTAGAAAAACCCGACCCAATATTCATCACACATTGCCATACGTCATATGCAATTATCCATTAACCTATCTAGTACCACAGCCATTTACTTGATACTGCGGCCTACACATGCTTGCTTACTTATACATCTCGCCATTACGTGAATACTTTAAATACGGCCGTTACTTCCATATTTGCACAGTCATGTGATTGCTGCTACTTAAGAGAATTGTATTACTGCCATGTGTAGTTTACTTTGCCTTTAACTCAATGACACAGAGGAAGCTTGAATGAGAATGATGATGTACATGCCCAGATGTAATTATGAGGTTGATATTACAATGGCCATCCACTAGGGGGCATCCATTGACATGTACATCATCAACGAATACATCAGTGCATCTGCAACCGGGCTATGGATGGCACAGATTGTGCCCTTGTCAATCAAAACCAGCACTTCACAGCTCAGTCTCGAGGAAGCACAAGGCACCGTTTGTCTGCAGCACTCCATCCAGGTCAAACGAAAGAAAGCTCCGTCACAGGGCCGTCTTCAGCACTCACCCAGTCTCCGTAAGCAGCTTCTCCTGTTCCGTGATGACGTCGTCGCCACACGTGGACAGGTACTCCATGGCCAGCTTGGCGTCCTTCTTGTAGGCCTTGCCGATGGCTCCTTTGTTCGGCTCAAACTGGACCATGTTCACAACTTTGTGTGGGGGAGTCAAGGTGCCTGACTGATGCTGATGAACGAGGGGTCAGGGTAGTCCAGTGGTTAGGGGTGTTTGACTCCCAGCCCAAAAGGTTCTGGGTTTGAATCCCAATGTCCTCAGTCTACCTGCAGGCAATCCTTGAGCCAGATGCCCAACTCCTGCCTCCTCATTAATGACGTGTATCGAAAAAATTTATTAATACAAAGGCTGTCAAAGTCCCTTTGGATAAAAGCGTTTGCTGCATGACATAAATAGTAACGGGACACAATGAAATGATTAGCGTTACGTGAAGCAGAGGTTTGAAGAAAGGATATGGGTTCTTTAAGGGGCTTCTCTGCGACCAGCGGGACCTTGGTAGCCTGTGCGTGGCACTTCAGGTCGAAGCACGATCGGTCGGCACACCCCACAATCTCGATCCATCCCTGCAACGGAGGTGAAGCAAATATGGATAAAGCAATCTTAAATCCAAGACAAAACCAAACACACTCGCTGCAGAGGCACAAATATTTGTTTCATTATTATGAAACGAATATGGAGTAAACTTGGCTGCCGGACTTTGTCAGGTTGTATCTGCAACCAGGCTATGGAAGGCAGCATTGCATTACATGCATTACAGTACTTCATGTATTACAGTACTTCATTCATTACAGTACTTCATGTATTACAGTACTTCATTCATTACAGTACTTCATCGAGGTCAACAAATAGTTAACCGATATTAACCACCAATTCAATGTTTTGTAGTAGCTCCAATACTGATGATATGCTTTGATTGTCCTGTCGTTGAGAACAGTCTGCTGAACGACTTGAACGTTAAATGTAGAGATGAGCGAGAACCTACGTAGGAGGTTTTGGTCTCTGCGTCCCAGCAGTCGCAGGCGTAGTGGGCCATCTCATTGTCCATGTGCTGGCGGAAACGCAGCTTTTCTTTGGCCACGCCCACTCGGGTCAGGTAGAGGTAGATCCTTCCGATGAAATATCCCAGGACGGAGTTATTGATTACTCCCTGGAGAGAGAGAGAGAGAGAGAGAGCGCGAGAGCGAGAGACTGAAGCACGTCTCTTAAAATCCCTCTTTAGAAAATCAATATAGACTGGCTTTTAACGCTGCCATTTCCGTTTTCAACCCGTGGTTTTGCTTCTGCATTTCCTTTTTAGCGGTTTTCTTTGCACTTTGTGAACCTTCGCTTTACAAAAGTGCTATAAGCATCATAATCATCTCCAAACAGCAGAAGATGCCATGGGTGAATGTATTTGAGCCCGGTAGCTACCTGCTCCACGGCGTCCCCCAGCCTCATGATGTGGGCCGACTGGCCGCTGGTCTGGGCCTTGGAGGAGTACAGCGTGATGTCCAGGTCAGCCACGTTGGAGAACTTGGGGTGGACCTTCTCGGTCGGGTCCACAAAGTGCTCGATCTCCGCCATGGTGAACTCCCTGTATGGGAGAGATGTCGTTTGGAGCCATTTTAAGTTCAATACTCCAATGTGTTATTTTGAAGCTCTAAAGACACATTTAACTATGAGGCTGACATTTCAGTGGTCATCCACTAGGGGGCACCCATCGAAATATACATCCCCTGTGCCTCTGCAACACGGGCTATGGACTTTACAGCCGTCTCTAGGAACCACAAGGCACACAAAGATCTCAACCTCTGCTCCGTGCTCTAATCTCTTATTAGAAGCTCTTATAGAGCACCGCAGGGCTTACCCACCTTACACGGATGAGCCCAGAGCGGGGGGAGATCTCGTTCCTGAAGGAGTTGCCGATCTGAGCGGCAGCGAAGGGGAGTTTTCCCTGGTTAAACTCCAGCAGACGCTTGAAGTTCAGGAAGATTCCCTGAGCGGTTTCAGGCCGCAGATAGCTGAAAACGGTTAGAATTATAATTAATTATTATTTCAGTGATAAGAGAAGACTCTTTGAGAGACACGTGCGATGATGACGACATCTTGGCCCCTACCCTTGCATATTCCCCCCGGGACCAATGGCGGTCTGGAACATCAGGTTGAAGGCGACGGGGGCGGTGAGGTCGTTGCCAGTGGTGGGGGATTTGACACTGTATTTTACAAACAATTCTGTCAGCTCTTCCTGAGTGAGGTTGTCCATCTGAAGAAGGAATAATGAGACAAAACATGGGATCAGACACTTGTCTTGTTACCGGGGCTGAACAATTAATCGAAATATTATCAAAATCGCAATATGGCCAAGTGCAATATCCAAATCGCTGGAGCTGCAATTTTGTGATACAGGTAAAATGTGTAAATGTACATGTATAACAGCATTATAAATGAAGTACTGTAGTGCAGCAGAGATGCCCTGGCCACACGCAAGAAAACATATTTGGTGCAGAACCCAACAAATGTCACATCATGATTTTAATTGTGATGCAAAAATTATCATTCCCACTAGTGAATCATATCGCAAAATCTGTCAAAATAATGGCGATATGCCCTACTTGTTACCATGGTGTTGTGTGACTGGCGTCAGGAAGACGTCAACTGCGTAGGACTAACCTGGGTGACGACTTCCTCCATCTCTGCTTTCTTCCCAGCTGCACACTTCTTATCAGACATCAGCTTCTGCAGGTGCGCTGGGGAATTCAAGGACAGGTATAAAGCTTTGTCGTTATGGTGTATGTGGGAATTTAAGACATTTAGTAGCTTTTTTTCTTCTTCGTACGGTGTCCCATCAGACTGATTCGATGCAAAGAAATGGGACTAAGAGGGGAAGGGAATCTGCCCATCTCCATGCGATATTGTCATACTCTTGTAGTTAACTACTGAACTTGGCAAAGATCGTAAGAATGGATGACCAACTGCTCAAAGAGTGTTTACACACATTTCCATGAATGGCGGTGTAAGAAAGTTACTTACACTCAATAAACTTTGTAAAACGTTTCACACAAAACATAATGGAAATGATATCTCGTGTGAGACGTACCTTTGAGGAGATGGTCCGCCCTGAAACATTCGCCATTCTTCACATCCTTCACCATGTAGTCTGCAAATTTGTCCACATGCCCAGATGTCCTGAGAGATTAAAGACACGTGTGATTAAGAGGCTGATATTACAATGGCCGTCCATTAAAATGTACATAATGAATGAATAGATCATCAGTGTATCTGCAACCGGGCTATGGAAGGCAGCGTGGAGTGGCAGCTCCCATGCATTAAATCACACACATTGTGCAATTGTGCCCGTCAATCAAAACCTACAGACCGGCACTGTACAGCCGTCTCTAGGAACCACCAGGCACTACTTGCGTGTAGTCTTCATCGAGGTCAACAAACGGTTAACACATGTTAGCCTGGGACAAATTAACATTACAAAAGTCAAGGCTTTGAGATACTTTATGCTTCACCATTATTAGGTCTTCAGAACTAGATCTGAAGACTAAAGCTGCAATTACATGAGCACTGATGATGTGTACAAAAATACAGCATTCACGGGTTGCAATGAAAGAAAAATAAAGTATACATATTCATTGCTTGACGATATTTGGCAGACGCCGTTAAATTATTGCCTTGACATTAATCCCCGTCAGCACGAAGTCTGAATCGGCCCACAGAGGCACAGATCGCCACCTTGCAGGGTGACTTCGCACCTTCAGCTCTTTTAACAGATGAAAGGTGCTCATGTCAATAAGAACAAACGGATCCCACAGAGAGGTACAGTTCAAGGTGCTGCTGCTTCTTCCTCCTCCACCTCCTCCTCCTCAGCCTTGTTCAGGGCTAGTGCAGACCACGGCACCTACTTGAGCACAGACTCCGGGGTCAGCATGGTGCAGTCTATCTCCAGGATCTGCTCCTCCTGGATGAAGTGCTGCCTCCATATCTGCAGGATGTTGTTCTTAAGCGCACAGCCCACGGGGCCAAAGTCGTACAGGCCGCTCACACCTAGAGGGCATCACAGCATGTTTAAGGAACACGTCTACTATTTACTAGTTTGTTTGGTACACGCTTTTATCCAAAGCCACTGTATCTGAACAGTACATTCAGATACAGGTGTTTAAGGAGCAGGTAGGGGTTAGGCAACTTGCTCAAGAACGCCGACAGGTTAGGCTGTGGACATTGGGGATCGAACCCAGTACCTTTCAGCTGGGAGTTGAACACAGCACTGACTACATTATCCTGCCCTTCCATCTGTGGTTCTTTATTAACTGGCATATGATTAATCAACAGCAGCCGGGGGCGTTAACCTCCATAGATGGCGAAGGCCTGGTCGTAGAAGAATCGTCTTTTCAAGGTGTCTTCCATCTTTGTTCTGTCTACTATGTCATCTTTGGGCTGCAGTGACAGTTCCTGCAAAGACGGTGGGCCATTAATGTAAATGCATTGACACAGAATAAAACTAAGTTTATTACAATGATGTGCAATTCTTCTGTTGAAGATATTGATAAAAAGCTGACCTTAGCTTCAAGAGTTCTCTTCCTTGCTTTCAGTTCGGCCACAGCTTTAGTGACATCTACATCGGGCACGCCATCCTGCTTCATTTGGCGTACGAGATCCCCCTACGACACCACAGACGAGACAGACTCAGAAAGCAAACAAAGGAAACATCGAGTCGAAACCAAAAGAAGAACAACGCAGTAGTGGTCATGTCCAAGAAAATGTTAACTTGATCCATTGGAAAATATGTTGAGCTCTTTGTTTACAATTGGTTGCACCATATAATCTGGGGGGTTTTCTTAACCCCACCCATCCTATAAATACCTGGGGAATAGCAGTATGCTGAAACGTGGCAAAACAGAAAGTGATGCTGGTGCATGTAGCCGATGGCTAGCAGCCGGCAGCCGCTATGGCAGCTCTCATTCATTGACAGCTGGGCCGGCTTAAGCCCGATAGCTAACATAGGGTTCGCTGTACAAACACTCAAACAGATATTTCATGCATATATATATATATATTCATATACGCAATGCTATTGTTACCTGCTCCTTTACAGCGAGCCTCAGCGGGGCAAGGATCTCTTCCATTTTACTGTCCATGTTTTGTCCTTCGGAGAGTTGCAGCCAAAGACTATTGCTCTTCTTCTCCTTCTCCTTCCGACACAAGCAGGCCGACAGCGAGAGCGGTCTGTTTTGGAGCTGGTAGCGGAGCGGCGGGGCTACGAGGCGGACCTTCGGCACCAGAAAGAGGATGGAAATCTCAGTGCTGGTCCTCAGCAGCGGTGACGTTAAGATACGAAGCATGGACAGCGGCGACCAGAGAGAGGAAAAAGAATGACGAAATTTCAGAATATAAGTAAATGCTTGCTTGGTCCAGGCAGGACACTTTCGACACACCGCTGAGCGCACCCAATGCCATAGGAAAATATAGGTTTTACTGAATACGCAGATTCGACAAATCCAAAAGTATTGACAGCATGTATGAAACTAGACATAACACACATTAATAAATATGTATCATAATTATATATAATACATATGAACGCTGCATATGAAATAGCCTTGCAAATCTGCGCAATAATCTGAATGATATTTCAGCTTGTAGAAGAGCGCCCAACTGGCCGTAAAGGGATGTCACTTATGTTCCACAAGGTGGCAGCAGAGGCATGTTTTTACGAAGCAGTTTCGCAAAAACTTGCGGCATACGTGACGTGTCTTCTAATCGAAATGTACTGACATCTGCAAATGGATGTACAACTACTCCTTCTTTCTCAATAGTTATTTATTTAGGACACACATTATGTGCATGTGTGGTCATTTTTAGTACAAACACAAATTGAAAAGATGCCAAGACATCACTCACACTATGATATTATGAGAGAGAGAGAGAGAGAGAGAGAGAGAGAGAGAGAGAGAGAGAGAGAGAGAGAGACGGGCAGATTTCAAGCGGCGGCCAGTCATGCCAAAAGCAACGTGAGACGGGTCGTCCAAGTGGTGAGAAGAGATTGCGAAGTGGCTCCGAAACACAAAGCCGCTGTGTTGTGGTGGTGTCAACTATCAATCAGCTTCATTACAACCGCGACGAGTCTGACCTAAATCACACTGACTACGTTCATCCTGTACAGCCTACTGCTCAGTGTGCCCCGTGCGTTTGACCTGTGGCTATGTACAATTGCCTAAATACACATTTTAATATAATTTTGACATTTGATTTGTTACATATGACCCCACTGTGCTCTCATCTCTCTTCGCGAATCATACAACCATTAAACAATGTATTTGCGACACAGCCAACCTCTTGTTTATTATTATTATTATTATTATTTCCATCGACTCATTGATAACAGCAGCGAGATAACAAGGTTTTATGAAGGTTTCTCTGTTGTGCAGCGTTCAGATTTATTCCATATTTTTTCCCTCGGAAATGTGGATATTTCGTCGATAGGATACACCCAGCGCTCCACCGCCACACGGACATATGGTCGCCATCACCACGCAGAGACTTAACAGCGTAGATTTGAACCCCGGGTGTACAGTAGCCGGAGAAGGCGGGGGCTTGCTGCCTGCCTGCCTGCTTGCCTGCCTGCTTGCAGCGACAACAACAACACCACCACCACCACCACCACCACCACCGGACACACGGTCTTCCGCGCTGGACCGACGCGTTATTTACCCCCCCCCCCCCTCTTCAAACGTTAATACGCGCCTATCTGAGCGCTGCGTCAGATAGGTGTGCGTGATTTTTTAAGTCTTTCCGAGTCCAGCTCCCCGGAATGCGTCGAGTAACGAGTAACATGGGGGTTTGATGGCGCAAACACGGCGGACGGGGCTCCTGCCTTATTAACCACAGCAGATGCAGAGACTGTAACACAGCTGAATGATGTGTGCAAGACCCGTGTAGCCCAGCCAGGAGCATAACCTCTCGTTTCCATGGACAACACGTCCATTATAACACAGGTTGCAAATCCAAAAGAAGAGGAAAGTATTTCGTCGGGTCAAGATAAAGGTAAGTTGCAGAAATTGCAGGAATACGTGCAACGCCCGATGAACGGGTTCGACACACTTCGTGCAAATGGGGTTTACTGTGTCTTGCATATATATATATTTTTTTTACACGTCTGTTTACACGTAGCTCTCGTCAATGTTGTTTACAATAATAACAAACAAAGCGAGGCGAATATCGACGAAAAACCTCAATTTTTGCATTGGCGAACAGCGTAAAGCTATGCTGTTTATTTGGTTGCGACTGTGTAGTCTAATTTAACTTTCTGTCAATGTGAAAATATCAAGCTGTTTGAGATGTAGATGTAAATAACACGATAATAGACTCTGTAGTGCAATACGAAAACGCGTGACTTTAACGAGTAGGCCTACAGTTAGGGTTTTTAATTAAATGTTGAATGTAGTGCAAGCTTTCCCCCTTGCCTATCACTCCTCCATCAGTATTATTATTATTATTATGGTAGTGCATTAATGCATAGGTTTGAAAGATGGGTCAAATAAAACCTTGTGGAAAAAAAACTGTGAAATAGCCTATATGCCTACTTTTGTTATTGTATTGGGATAATGAAAGCACATTTGGTCTCATTTATATTCATGCTTGTGTTGTGTTTACGCCTATATGTTCCTATGTTTACGCGGGGAGCCTAATTAGTCATTGAAGACCTGTATTCTTGTTCTTCTAGCTGCTCCTTGTGCATTGTATTGCTAGTAATGCCATGGTTTCTGTGCTCAACCCTAGCATATATAACAGAAAATGAACACGTGATGACAGAAAACAAGAAATGACTTCTCTGTGTGTGTAAATGGGGAAGTAACTATTGCTGTATCTCTCTCTCTCTCTCTCTCTCTCTCTCTCTCTCTCTCTCTCTCTCTCTCTCTCTCTCTCTGGAATGTCGGTGCAGGCAAAACAACAGTTATTTTCTATCACCCCTGATTCTACGTTGTGGGGCGTGTAATATTATCAGTGTAACATTATGTATAAATATATACACCACGTGCACACACACACTCTGTGCCTAAATGTAGGCTGTAAATATCTTGACAGCTGTCGTCCAGATTACAGGGACCGAAGGCTAACATCCTCTTCCGCTTGTAGCTGTCACTGATCAAATCCCGCCATGTGTCGCCTGGCTTTTCTTTTCTGATTAAGTTCCTCAAATGTTTTCATGTGTGTGTCCGTGTGGGCCAGGGGGTAGTATTCTTACTAGTACACTACACACACACACGCGTAAACACACGCACACTCGCACACACACATATACACACATGCGTGCGCACACACACACACACACACATACTGCACACACACACACACACACATACTGCACACACACACACACACACACATACTGCACACACACACACATACACACACATACAGAAAAAACACACACACACACACACACACAGACAGCAAACACACACACACACACACACACACACACACACACACAGAACAGAGAGCTTCAAAGTGCTTCTTCAA
>OOFB01005527.1:41420-51808 GCA_900323305.1 Trachyrincus murrayi
GAAAACACCGATCTATATAAAACATAGATCCACTGTTCAACCTCGTTTATACATCGTAAATACCTCAATTCCTAAATTCAGCCGTGAGAAGAATCACTAAACACACGTTTATTGGACAAGTCGACTGGTCTCCTACGTCACGGCCACTCCGACACCGGAAGACTCAACTTTCCGGGCTCAGTTTGGGTGGAGGTGGTGATCAGTGCGCGGTCGATCGCAGTGTGCCGAGCGCTAACTGCGTGTGCGTCCAGGCGGTTGTGAAGTTAAGTCGCTTTTGGTGTTAACTTACACGTGACGCTTCGAGTCGTACGTATGTCGCAGAGGAACTGAAGTGACGGAGGGGGACGAGACGGGGGAGGTTTTTTTTTTGGGGGGGGGTGTTCAGCACACTTTTACAGGACGGCTGTCGATCAATCAAGCACGATGTGGGAACAGGAGGAATTCGAGAAGCATTGGCGGAATGAGTTTCCCGACGGAGAAGCGCCTCGCATGGATTTGCAGTCCGTGGAGGACATCGAGTCGGAGCTGGAGAAGTGCAAGGCGAACCTCAAGAAGCTCCAGAGCGCGCTGTCGGAGGAGAAGTTCAAGGTGATCTACCTGCAGACCACCATGGCGCGTCAGAGGAGAAGCTACGACCGGGGCATCTTTGAACGGAGAGATGAGAACTGTAACGCCAGGTTTAGCAAAACGGAGAATCCGAGCAAAGTGCTTCGGGAAGGTTTAAACGTGCCCGTGAGTGTGAAAGTTCAGTCTCAAGGGGACCCGCGGGGGAACGCTGTCAGCCCGATGGGCCGAGACGAGGCCAGGGTGAGCAGCCGGGCCGGTAAACCTATCCCCGTGCCTCCCAGGACGTCCAGCTTGCAGAAAGGGAACCCGATCCTCACCGTTGTCTCTCAGGTGGACGGAAACCACGTCGGGAAATTGAAGCCCGCCACCATTGACCACCCGGAGGCAAGCGATAACGAGTACGAAGATTTGGAAATGAATGAGAATTTCGTCAAGGGTAACCTAGTGGGACCCAAAGCTGCGGAGAGGGACAGCCGGAGGACCAATCCCCACCGGGACGCCCTCCGACCATTCCGCCAGAGCAGGGACCTGGACTCCAGCGATGACGGGAGGTTGTCTCCGTCTTTGATCCAGGTGCCCCGCAGGACGTCCCGCGGGTCTGGGTGCAGCACCCCGGACAGACGCAGTGACGGCTACCTGAGCTCAGACCACGACGACTCCTCCTCTGCAGGTATTGGCAACCTTTCCAGTGTGGCATGCGTTTGACAGTGACACTATGTGAGTTCATTTGTACCACGAACAACGAAGTGTTGTGTTGTGTGATACCGGGGGATCTTAGTAGTTGCAGGCCTACCACCCCCATGACGTGACCAAATGAGGGAACTTTTCAGGAGGCATAACAACAATGTGTTGTTACATCATTTATGCGTGAGAATACACAGTCATCTTAAAACCATCATACAATCAAACAGAAACAGCAGAGGCCGTCCGGGTTTTGAGTCAACATGAAACACTGTGCAGAGACGGTGGTGGCTGTTTTTCCGGGGCGTGACTTTGACAGCAGGTCTCCTTCACTGTAAGTGCAGCCCTAGTTTCAAATCCATCAATCTGTGGGTTTCACTTCCAGGTGGGGGGGCTGCATGAGAGGTGCAGACATGAACAAGTCACGGTGAATACGCCCTCATTTTGAAATAGTTGCTGTTGTGTATATATTCCACAGCATCCAGTGGGAATCAAACCCAATTCACCGAATTCAACCTGGACCCTATTTTCCCCCATCATTCATTGGGTCTAAGTGACTCAAATGCGGACAACAATTTTTGAAATTGTTCCAGTATTTGAGCGAGAGCAAAGTTGTATTTCTCTGTAGGGATGCTTTCCAAAATGTCGTCACTTATAATAACAATCTGAGCCTGTCAAAAACAAGCACTTTGAGAGGACGTACAGTGAGGGGGGCGGCTGAAGCGCTCTCGCTCAGTACTGGACCAAAAATTTGGTGTCCGCATTAGTCACTTGAATGATGGGGAAAAACCCAGGAGTTACCCTTTAACACTATGATCTACCACTAGACACTATGATCAGACACTATGATCAGACTTCCTCTTTTGGCTATATATGTTCAGATTGCTGTGAGTCAAAACATCATCCTTCTCACGCACAGACATTCACATGCAAACGTCTTTTCCACACTATTGTGTTTTGTCATGCCCGCGTATTACAGTCAATATTACAATTCCTGTCATGATGTGCTAATATAGTGTTGTGGATGTTGGATCATGTAATGTCCATCATTTACTGTTTGATCATGTAGACACAACTCCAGCAGCTATTGAGATTTAAGATTTAAGATGCTTTAATTGCAATTTGGGGTGCATGCACAGATGCACCAACACACACACAACGCATGCAAGGGGGGGAAGTGGCCGCTAACACAACACACACACATGCAGGGTAAGGTGTCCAAACTGGATGAGTTCTCTGCATTTTTCCCATCCCCGCTGACCCTCCTCCAGGGACAGCCAGGGAGCAGTGGGCAGCCATCAACAACGGCGCCCGGGGACCAATTCCAGGTGTTATGTCCTCATCTTCGTCATGGATAGGACTGAGAGCTAATGCGTTAGGTTTTCAGCCTCGTCTCTTAGGGGACATAGTGTGAAAAACGGCTGCCGATGCTCTCTGTGTCTCTGGGGCGTCATCTGGCGGACAAAACTAGCGGGGAGATCTGGGTGCAGGCCACGCGGAGGAACGGTGAACGTTGTTTATTTGCGTGTACTGCCGACGTTCAATTAATACAAAGCCGATTGAAAAGCGGCGAAGTTCCCGGCGAAGAGAACGTTCATTCGGGGCTGACTGTTTGGACTAAATCAGCCAACATCCAGCAGGTATACTCCAGCGCCCCTGGCCTCCTCTGTTGCTCTGGTAACGGTCACCGTGGCAGGCTTTTAGCAGCGCATCCTTGGAACAGGATTGAAGAGAGGCTGAAATGAGTAATGAGAATGTCTCGGCCGAGGGCTGCAGTCAGCATAACGGCTAAGCTTGAGCTGTGTCGTGTGTCATTGTGTGGTAAATGGACTCTCCGAAGCTGTCGATTATGATCAAGCAAAGTGTGAGAGCAGTGTTTATCTCGCGGGCGTTTGTTGTAAGGAATGACGGGCACACGCGGTATGTTTTTCTGTAGCCCGGCTCGTGGGTTAGTTCATGTAAAACAGACCCCTCTGCCTTCAGAAGCCGTCGGCTCGCCGGGCAACGGGCCTCACAGTTGGGAAGTCTCTTAATTAGCTTCCTCTGCTGTTGTCCAGAAGGATATTGACGTTTTGCCGCTGACACGTGGATAATAAGAGGAAAGAGTGGATTATGGTCCAACACAATGAGGAGACCAGGGGAACCGACAGAGACCCTCCCAGAGGAAAGCTCCTGGGTTCCCACGCAGGCCCACCCTTAACAAGCACGCATATACTCAGACCAGCGTACTTGGACACAGGGGGGGTCTCGCTCATGCCTCAGGCCTTTGTGTATCTGCCTCTCCTGGGAAGGGGTCAACCCACAAGGCCGTGTGCGTTGGTGAAGGGGTGGGCGAGCTGGTCATCGGGTTGAGGAGGGTGATTCACCGGTGTTAGTCAAAGCCCTCGGTGTGTCTCACCCAGCCACATTTAGCTACGCAGTCTGGCGTTTGTCTGTCTGTTGGGGATATTTCCAGGTTAGAGAACTTACCGGCTAAAAATGTGCCTTGGTATTTCAAACAAAAATGTATTCCAACGTCATTTATACCGCAAATAACCGGTTTGTTCTTTGGTGTGTGTGTTTTATTTTTTTCTTCCCCGATAAGAGGATGACTTGGTTAGGCTAAGTGATGCAGCAATGTTCTGCCATCCAGTATCCTCGCTATGTAAAGGTTTTGGATGGGGGAAATAACACCGCATCGCATTCAACGGAAGAATACTCCCACGTCTCGCTCGTGGCTCAGAGTGTTCTCACCACCTCCTCCTGAGCTGCGTTTTATTTTTCGAACACCACTCACAGCGAACATTTGACCAAGTCATTGTTTGATCAGTGAGTACGAGTCGTAGGCCCATGTTGTGTGTGTGTGTGTGGTGTTTATTTTGAAGTCCGCTCCCGGGTTGTCAAATAGAAGGTGTTTGCTCTTAAACAGGAGTGCCAGTAAGGGCTCACCTAAATCTAAATACTACTATTGCTCACCTAAATCTAAATAAATACTACTTCCTGTATGTGAAGGCACGAGACCAAAACACTAGTATCTCTGTCAGTTACACCTACACGTATCATTTGAAAAGCCTTTTGCGCGTTTTATTTTATTAAGGGAACAAATGTTGCCATCTAAACAACACATTCCGAAAGCGCAGATGAATCTACTCTCTTTTATGTGTTTTCAGTGTCTATATGTTCCAGAACTTGGACATAAAATATAGTAATCTGGTCCTTCAACGGAACTGGTGATATGTAATTAAGGTCCCAGCCAACACACCACATAACAGCTACAGTTAAACTGTCTCAGTGTATCACTGTCTATTGTAATTGTAATATATTATTGTATATTATATATATATTGTAATATAAAGAAATTGCAGTTGTTGTTCAGATTTGAAACATGTCAACATTATAGCGAGTAGAATCCGGTGGCGGTGTTTCCGAAAAGCAAACGACTTTCCAGTATGTAAATTGTGTGTGAAATGTCACGCTTCGAGTCACCTGTTTCACTGAAAACATGTTGTATACGTATGCTGGCTTTAGGCCTTGCACAATGCCCGGATCCTGGTGACATCATCACAGGCGTGTCACAGGCTGCATGCTGTTGTCTTCACTAGTTCCTCTTCCACGGCCTCCCATTACCTCAGGGATTCACACCAGTCATTGTTCTGTTTGTCTTTACCAGAAAGGCTTTTAGTTTTTGATATGGCTCAGCCGTTAAACTGATTAAGAAAAAATCTGTTTGGCCTCAGAAGACAAAGGCAAAACAAAACACACACACACATACACACACACACACACACACACACACACACAGGCCCTGTTCTCTCTAGAAAGCACAGGGCTAGTCCAGACTCGTCTTGCTCAGCATGTTTGAGTGGGAGGGCAACATTCCTCCTCATCGGCTGTTTAAAATGCTGCTATTTAACATTATATACTTGAGAGCCGTGCCTTTAATCCTTAGTGTTTTAGGGACGTGTGTGTGTGTGTGTGCGTGTGTGTGTGTGTCACACAGTCTGGCGTCTTAATCATTCCAGTGTCCGACTGTGAGTCACCGGCTTCTTTTCTTATGTGTATTTTTTTTTAATAACCATCCCAGCTGGAGACCGGAGTCTTCCATGTATCCCTGGGTGATGGGCTGTAAGAATCTGGCTCTCGTGTCCAAGCGACCCGCGGGGTCGGGGTTCAGGCGTGTTCAGGCTGGCGCGTCTTGAAGAGCAACACATGCATGCATTACCCCGTAACATAACACTGCATTTAAGTGCACCGTCGGCTTCCCTGTTTGCTTCCTCCCACGCAAAACCCCCAAGCTCACCCCGAAACACGCGAAACGTAAGGAGTCCATGACGCGGCGCATTTTATTTCACGTCTGTAGCAGTCGACCCTGCTTACATGCCACTACAGTGGCTTTCCAGGGCTTCTCCAATAGTAGGACACAGGCAGATGATGATGATGATGATGATAATTAAACCGGTTTTATTGCAGTTTGAGATTGGTTTGAACAGACAGAGCAGAAGGTACGTGCTGACATGCTAGCGCTCCTCCTGAGTGTGTGCGCTTTGCGGCTGGTTTAACCTGTGGGCCTTGATTGGCCAATGCCCCACAGGTGTGCAGCCTCACCCTGCAGCCCCAGAGTCTAATCAGTCTGACTCGGGCCAGGTGAGGCTGCTTAAACCAGCCACCAACAACACACACTCCACAACGTTTTAGCAGCAGCAGCAGCAGCCGGCGGGTGGTGTGTGTGTGTGTGAAGGTGAGACAGGATGTGTGTGTGTGTGTGTGTGTGTGTGTGCAAACTAGCCTCTGACTGTGTCACGTGAAGGTGAGACAGGATGTGTGTGCGTGTAAACTAGCCTCTGACTGCGTCGCGTGAAGGTGAGACAGGATGTGTGTGCGTGTAAACTAGCCTCTGACTGTGTGTGTGTGTGTGTGTGTGTGTGTGTGTAAACTAGCCTCTGACTGTGTGTGTGTGTGTGTGTGTGTGTGTGTAAACTAGCCTCTGACTGCGTCGGTGTGAAGGTGAGACAGGATGTGTGTGTGTGTGTAAACTAGCCTCTGACTGCGTCGGTGTGAAGGTGAGACAGGATGTGTGTGTGTGTGTGTAAACTAGCCTCTGACTGCGTCGGTGTGAAGGTGAGACAGGATGTGTGTGTGAACACGGTTGAGCCCAGTCAGTTTGTGCAGAGCTGCAGCTAGCTGGGTGTCAGCGGAGGTGGGCGAGCGAGGGCGAGTTCACCGCTCATGGGAATGTGTGCAGGGCGGCCCCCACCCTTATAAGTGACGAATGCAAGGCCTGGTGTTTTTATTGGGTTGAAAGTGCTAACGTAGACGCCCACACAGTTCCAGTGTGCCAGACTAGTATTCCTCAAGACATTTATAGGACAATTACAAGACAATCCTATATTGTATACTATATATACACTACAATGATTTTGACCACACATTATCACAGTTGCAGTCTACACCTCGAGAAGGTTGTGTTCCCTCGTCGGCTTCCTATTTGCCGGATCACACTGCCTCGCCTGTCACGCTCGCATAATGCGTTGTGTGAAGCGCTGTCTCTTATTGGAGGCCTGCGATTGGCTGCTGAGCCCCACGGATCCAAAGGGTTTTCTCATTAGTGAGAGCTTGGAGAAGGGAGGTGTTGGACGTACTGGACATCTTGGAAGACTTTGTCTCGTTTGTCTTCCCTCCAAAAAGCTCTTATAGATGAGTCACTACCATAATACTGTTCTAGAACAAAGACCAGTCTGAACAAACAAGCTAGCGCTTCCCAACTCTGTGTTTGTGTTTGTGTTTGTGTTTGTGTTTGTGTTTGTGTGTGTGCGTGTGCGCGTGCGCGTGCCCGTCTCGTTGCCTCTACTCATTATCAGTAATTACCTTGATGTAGGCCTACTACCCCCCGATGACATCCACCCCACTCCCATCCATACCAGTCTCCGCATTACAATAACTCATTGTCTTCCCATTATCATTACAATGCAATATTGATGCGTGTAGAAGTCTGTTGTTATTGATTTCTTCCAGAGTTGCCCTGCAAAAGAACCATCAACCTTTCATGAACAAGCTACAGTCAGACTGTTTAAGGAACAGCTAAGCAGTATTACAGGGCATGTAAATGCTTAACTTCCTGTCTGCTTCCCCATACGTCCAGAAGCATGGGCATTGAGCGCTGGATACGTCCAGAAGGCGCTAATGGGGGAGGGGGGGGGGGGGGGGGGGGGGGGGGGGGGGGGGGGGGGGGGGGGGGGGTGTGTGTGTGTGTGTGTGTGTGTGTGTGTGTGTGTGTGTGTGTGTGTGTGTTCTTGTTTATTACTTTTTGAGTGTTTTCCTTAACTTTTTTTCTTCTTCTTCTCCATTTATTGTCTTTGTGTGTGTGTGTGTGTGTGTGTGTGTGTGTGTGTGTGTGTGTGTGTGTGTGTGTGGTTGAGATGTCACGGCCAGTACCATTCACTCCTGTCCTGTGTACTCAAAAGAGAGAGGCAGTGCCGACATCTGTTTCATGGCTAGCTAGAGGTAATCTTAGTCATGCAAATACAGGGAAAACAATCTCTGAACAGTGATTTCCTGTATTGCCCCCTCCCTCACCCCAACGCTACTTTACTGTCCATGTGGTGAGTGCACTCTTCCTGCTGGCGTGTAAAGGTTTCCATGGCGACTGTGTGGTGTCAGATGGCAGTGAATATCTGTACTATCTGTTTCAATTGTTCATGAGTTTTATTGTTGCTAAATGTTTAGAATTGTTTTTGTACTCATTTCGTTGTTCCCCTCATAAACCCATTGGCATTGAATGTATTTTGATGTTATTATTATAATTTTTTGCTGGTGCATGATGCCAACTCACTAAAGTTATGAAGCCAACAGCATAACTATCAATTTGTCAGGAGTGTGATAGCGGAGGCAAGTTTGTGTGAACTGGCATGACAAGCGGCTAATCTAGATGTCGGATACTGTATTACATAAGATATATATATATATATATATTGGCAACTGAAGCGTTTCTTCTTCTAACGGACAGGCATTTAAAATTCACACCTGAATTGCATTAAACTGTAAACTATTTCTGGTGGAAACTGGTGGCCTTGAGTGATGGCCATGTACAGAACATAATACCTTATAAGAGCATCTCTCAGTGCAATCTTTTTATTCCTTGGGGGAAATCCTGTGTTGGGCAGTTCGCTCTGTGACATCTGCGTTGCACAGTTTCACTTCCCGTCAGGCTTTTGATCAGTACAAATATCACACTTATTCCTTGCAACGAGTGTTGCATTTGGAGGTCAAAGCTAAGCCAGAGGCGCCTCTGGTTTAAGAATAGAAACTGCCTGCATCAACTTAAACAAATGTTACCATATAACAATTGTAACTTTACGAAAGACTCATTTACTTGACACCTGTAGACAAAATACACCACATCTAAAAAACGGAGTGACGGAGTTTCTATTCTATTTTCTTTATATACTTCTATATTCAAAGACATCTTTTTTTATATTAAGACAGAATACGAATCAACCTGTAAGATTATAGCTTTGAGTTTACTTCTGATTTTGCAGACTATGTAGGCCTGTAGGCGCAGTAGTAGCTAGCATGATACTTCAGTATTTGATTTGAAAGCTGCTTTATCTACCCCCGCTACTTTCTAAACAACCGGATTGGATATTATCTGCAGTGATGTGGGACCCGTGGCATGTTTTTGCATGGGTATTTTCTCATAGTAGTATTGTATTACCTCATAAAGTGCTAGAAGGAGCACACTGACAAAATAATTGACTTCTATTTCAACTCATCGGTAATGCTACACTCTTCGGCTTACATTTGACCATCATTTGTCAAATGTAAGAATTCCAATGACAAACTTGACCTACATAACGTACTCTTATCTAATGTTAATAAATATGACTATGCAGTCTCTTGAGCTAATCACAGCACCCTCATTTGGAGAAATTAATGGCAAAAAATATATGGCGAAATATGAATTAAATGGGTTAATTTCCTGTTCAGTGTGTGTGTGATTGTTAGGTGCTTTTTAAAAATGATTAAGTAATTATAATGTATATAGTAGTAGTAATAGTAATAATAAATGCCATCTTCAGTAGTTAGACCAGAACTGTGCTGCCGTAGACTGAACACCAGGGGGCAGTAAGTTATTATGGATGTAGATACTTCCTGTTCCTATTGGGAAGAGAAAGCTGTAAGAATGAGCTCTTTATTTCCCCTTATTTCTCTGAAACAAATTACTGAAAAAAACATCACATTCAATGTGCAACACACACACACACACTGCAGTGTTGTAACTAATTCCATTCCAGGTTTGTTTGGTTCTTGCATGCCCACATGCTGACCAAAAAGATGACGAGATTGTGTGTGTGTGTGTGTGTGTGTGGCAGGACATCTTATCATGGGCTTGACCAATCACGTCTCCATACCAAGGAGCTCCGTGTTTGACCTCAATAGATCAAAGTGATTTACGCCAGGACTTGTAAATCTCTCTCCCTTTCCTCCCTCCCCTCTTTATTTGTCTCATTCTCTCCTGTGTGTGTGTGTGTGTGTGTGTGTGTGTGTGTGTGTGTGTGTGTGTGTGTGTGTGTGTGTGTGTGTGTGTGTGTGTGTGTGTGTGTGTGTGTGTGTGTGTGTGTGTGTCCCAACACTGTATTGAATGAGTGCCTGAAGAAGAAATATCTAAACCACACACTCTCACAAATGAGTTTCTTAGATGGCCAAATAATTATGGAATACAGGTCAACTGAGGTGAGAGACCAGCAGAAACACACACACACACACACAGAGCCTACTCTCAATGTGTCCTCATATTTGATGTGGTTGTGTTCGTAAGGTTAGCAGGCCCAGTGTTGAGAGATATTTGATTAAGAACACACACACACACACACACACACACACACACACACACACACACACACACACACACACACACACACACACACACACACACACACACACACTCTGCCATGGTAGCATAGTCTTTACACACTCACAGTTGTTCTAATGGTTGCTTAAATGATTCCTTGTACTCTCTCTCTGGCTCTGTCTCTCTCTCTCTCACTCACACACTCACTCTCTCTCTCTCTCTCTCTCTCTCTCTCTCTCTCTCTCTCTCTCACCATGAATCTAGAACAGTAGACCCCCTGTGTGAGTGTATTTGTGCGACTACCAGTGTTTCG
>OOFB01005529.1:0-11476 GCA_900323305.1 Trachyrincus murrayi
TGTCGGTTTCATTTGTTTAAGCTATAGGAAACCGTCCGTTGTTGTGACTGTGTGTGTGTGTGTGTGTGTGTGTGTGTGTGAGAGTGAGTGTGTGTGTGTGTGTGTGTGTGTGTGTGTGTGTGTGTGTGTGTGTGTGTGTGTGTGTGTGTGTGTGTGCTGTTTCCAATCGTGCTGTGCGGTTGCCTTGGCAACAGTTCCATGTCTAAAAACGGGACGGCCTGTGGAGTGGAGGTTGGGAACGGGAAAGAGAGGAGTAATAAGTAGAACGGGGGGAGAGAAGAGAGGCGAAGCATGAGGAAGGTGCACGGGCGACGCCTCTTCCTCCTGTGAACCGTTGTGTTTGAGAAGTAGGCAGAGAGCCAAGATGAAGGGAACAGCGAGGAGACAAGAGAAGGAGGAGGAGGAGGAGGAGACGAGCGGGGAGGGAGGGAGGGTGTGAAGAGAGGACGAGACGGGGAGGAGGATCTAAAGGAGGCGCAGGTGGGAGACAAACATCACAAAACGTGTGCTGCGATGAAGGCACAACGTCACACCAGATCATTTAGAGCTGCAGAATCTCATGATCATATAGGAACCACAAAAGGTGTGGAGGAGGAGAAGGGGAAGGATAATGGCTAAACTGATGGAGGTGGATCAGGTAGTTTCCTAGCTTTAAAAAGGCGTTTTTAAATATTTGATGTTGCAATCTTGAGCGCCGGGTGGAGGGGATATTATAGATATATAGATATAGTTTTGATCTGGTGCGGCCCGTTATTATTGATACATTAAACTGATGTAACAATTCAAGGTTGAAGCAAACCCTAGGCTGTGTGTGTGTGTGTGTGTGTGTGTGTGTGTGTGTGTGTGTGTGTGTGTGTGTGTGTGTGTGTGTGTGTGTGTGTGTTCCACCTGCTCGCCTGCCTGGCATAGCTTAGCCTTATTATAGCCTTACTGAAAGAGACAAAACTTCACAGCACAACCACGAACACAGACAGGGAGAGAGGGTGGAAAACGTGTGGGTGAGCAGCAGAAACAAGAGGTAGAAGTATAGCAGGGAGGTGAGCAAAACAAGGACTACACAGATACAAATGGACACACAGCCTACATAGACTGAGGACAATGCAGGACGACAACATCAGCAGCAGCAGCATGCTACAGGCCTGCGACAGCAAGAATCAAAGCGTGGGAAAACTAGTCTGCTGGAATGGTCTGAAAAGTTAGTGAGTTCTTTCAAGAACAATGTTGTTACCAGAAAGGATCTGGTCGAATAATAAGAATACAAAAGAATTACTATCCTGATTGTAAACTGTTTTTAATTCTTATTTCAGGTTTTTAACTCTAGGGCAGCCACATCTGTCTGGCGACAGACTCCTGGTCTTAGCCAATAACCTGGTACTGGCAGGGCCATTACCCTGACATGAAAACCCAGGAACATCTTCCGGCAGTGCTTACCAGCACTCCTCACCTCATAAAGGCTTACACATGTAGCAATAACAACTGCTGCTACAGTGGACTTTATTTTGGAAATTTCAGAAATGCCATTTCCTGTTTAGGATGTGGCAGGAGGAATTACTAAGATTTTCTAGTTTCAACCAATGATGATGATAATTTAGCAGATAAGCTCCTGTGCCATGTGTAAGCTGGCAGCACAGCAAAGGTACTGTCTGTGAGCACATCTGTTAGGACACACGCACGCACACGTCCCTGTGGCCACTCTCCTGCCTGTAAACACAACTACTGTGATGGAGATAATGCCTGGTTGGCTATTAATAGGCCTAGTCTGTCTTAGCATGCTAGCAGCAGGGCCAAGGCCACTGTCAGTCAGCTAGCTAGCTTGGGGGCAAAAAGCTTTAGCATGGCATTAAGTATAGGTAGGTACGGTAGAACATTGCCAACCGTTTTGTAAAATACCTTACAATCAGTAATCTGGCATACATTATATTGGTTCTTATTACCATGTTTAGCTTTAAGTAAAGTAGCTTTGTTGAAGCTACTTGCCATTTTGCTTTAATGGCATTGAATAGAGCCTACAGAAATTAATATTTGACAGTTTTTTTGTCACAGCGTTGTCATATTAGTGTGTCTAAGCAAAAAAAAAAATTTGATTGTTAAACAATAATGAATGCATTGCTAAATAAAGCCTGTTTTGAATTTGCAAATGTGTTCCATCTATTTTGTGCCAAAATTGAACACATGAATTTATGAAATGTGCTTCTAGCAAAAAAGGTTTACATTTCACTTTAATTATTTAGCAGACGCAGCTTTTATTCAAAGCGACGTACGCTGTGAGCATATGTGTTTCGAGTGGACTGCACCTGCCTCTGTATGAAACCATTTCGATTTTAGACAGCTCCTGGCTCATTTCTGACCAATCAGGGCATCTCATCCCTGATTGGTTCGAGGAATCCATCTTGCCTGTCACTCAATCCCAGGTGCGTGAAATGCAACACTTCTCAATGAGGGAGAAACATAGGGAGGGAGTGAGCAGAGAGGGAGGGGACTTTTTTTGTTGTTTAATTTCAAAATCTTGCTTTCTGCTCTCGCTTTACTACCCTCGACTCTTACCTACAGCACCTTTAAGAGACCACTGGTTTGTTGACTGTCAATCCTAGAGGACCACCATGCAAAGCAGTCATGGCGCCCAGTCACCAAGTATTTAGCGACAAGGGTTCACAGAACGCATGAAAGTCACACTCTGCTGCAATGACATTAGGGACTTCGTTGTCTCTTCGTCAAAGACAGCGATGGTCACTTTTTGGTTCAAATGAATTGGTGATGTTCTGACCCATCGACAGTTTTGACTGCCCAAGCAGAGAAAACTCCAGGCTTTTGGTTTTCATACCGTAAATACCAAAAATAAGACAGAAAATGGCTTTGGCAAAAACAACTGACAGAGAGAAGGCAGTAATTGTGACGCTATTGCTTTTTTTGTGAATAGAAAAGGCTATAGATCCATGTTCCTCTAATACAGTTATGTGAAAACAGGATCAGAGACCATTCAGGCAAAGTGTCTTTTCAATCTCATCTGTTTTTAATTAAGCGTGCAATTTAAAGTAGTAACATTCAGCAAAAACTTCTTGTCATGGTCTAGACTATTCAAGTACAATCAGAAACATCACTCCCAAAACAAAACAACGATACTTTGGTACAGCATGTGATCATACATAACATTACTGAATAAAGAAACCTCCATATCTACAGATGAAAACAATAATGGGGAATGTTAATGCCATGTGTAACGTTTTTGGTCCTATAGTTGTTTAGTTTAGTTTTTTGTTGGTCCTAGTCTATAGGTTTGTTACTTTAAATACCACGTCATAACGTTTGCTTAATGTCAATAGTTTGTTGTCTTATTCTTTGAGAAATGAAATTTAAAGTCTGCAATTTTAAGTTTAATTACGTTAGTTGTTGGCTGCATTGTTAGCTGAAGGTTAGTTTGTGAGTACTATGGCAACCAGACGTTTACAAGCGTGTGTTTCCATGTGTGTGCGTAGAAGTGCCTGATACGTTGTGATTGAAGTATCATTTTAATTGTTGGCAACGCGGTATGCCTGCATGTAGCGTTCCAACCAATAAGATTTGCAGTACAGCCTAAGAAGCCAGAATGCTTTGAGCCGCAGTTGATTTTGTGTGGATTTTAAACTTGCCGTGCTCGAGCGAATGCACCTTGACTCATTCACGGGAGATTGGCAGCGGGAAGTGCACGCTGTGCCCCCTACAACGCTGCATGCAGTAGGCATGCAGCACAGCGTCTAACTAATTAAATCGCAACGGCACTGATGGAATGTGCACAATCACTGTATCACCATACTCCCGACCCTCTATAAAAGGCAGATCGTGGAGACATTCTAATTGTTCACGATCTAATACTGTCCACACACGCGCACACACACACACATTACATTACAGTCATTTAGCAGACGCTTTTATCCAAAGTGACTTCCAACAAGTGCATTCAACATAGGTAGGCAAGAAAACTACTAGTCACCAGCACACAGACAGACACACACACACATACACATACACACACGCAACAATGCTGCTGAATTAAAAACTTGAGGGAAATTTGTGAGCATAAGATAATAGTTGGGTACACATACCCACAGTAGCTGGTTGGCAGCGCACGGGACTCAAACAAGAAGAGACATGCACAGCTCAAGGGTTCTCACAGGGGATAAACATAGCATCACTTACAGTGCATGAGATAAGAGTCTCGGCCGGGCGAACAGCAAACAGACAGGGCCCTGGGCTTCGTTTGGTGCCAGATACATTTGAAAGGGCTTTTAATGTCAGCTTTCGTCAGGGCTTTATGCCTCCTAATGGTTTAAACTGTAGAGTGTGTGGCCCAATAAAGATTATGTTGTTCTTAAGGGAGGGCCGATAATGCAATTTCACAGTTCAACTTCCTATGCTAAATGTGTCACGATAAACAATATTATCCAAATAACAGTTGAGATATTATGGAAGTAATACAGATTATATTCAACCGTTTAACCGCTAATCAGTCACAAAAACGTGGCATACTGAACAAAATATGAAGAAAATAATCCTTTGAGATAAAGTAAGCAGTGGCAGCCTTCTCTAGTCAGGTACATACCTTTCTGCAATCAATCAACCTTTTATATTTCCTGCTTTCGCCTCGCTCGTCCCAACCAACCCTAAACATTATGCTTCACCTATTTCTGAAACGAATCTCACGACACAATATCCATGTCGTCGGACGGCCAATCGCAGCTGATCCAGACAATGGCAGCAACCAATAGTATTCATAGTGGGGCCCCTCTCCGAGCCCACCCCTGACAAATATAAACTTCACAGATGGGACAGTCCTAGCATTAGTGTCTACACCCTGCGTGTACAATTACAATTCAATACATGTAGAGCGTTGCAGTTGTAGTAGCAGTTCTTAATCTAGTTGGGGTGGTGGTAGTCTAGTGGGTAAGGAACAGTGCTTCCAGACGGAGCACCGGAGAGTCATTGGTTCGATCCCCGGGTCTGCCACCATTGTACCCCTGAGCAAGGTACTTAACCCTGAGTTGCTCCAGGGGGAATGTCCCTGAAATAGTTAAGTACTTGTAAGTCACTTTGGATAAAAGCGTCAGCTAAATGCGCTAAATGTAGTTGGGTGTTTTGTAGGTGCATGTACAATATCCTTTGGTTCCAAGTTTTGGATTCATAGAAGCAGAGCTTTCCTGTCTTCAGGAGGGAAAGGAGAGTGGAACGGGCAACATACTTACAACGAGACAACAAGCTTACTTTTCTCATGTGTGCTAGGGGGTAAATGCAAGATCAAAATACATTACACGTTCGAAACTGTACAGATAACAGCGCAGGCTTTAGTTCAGTCCAACCAGCAGTCACAACCTACACTACTGCAGGGGCCACAGAAACAAATGAGCTGGGGCGGGGGGGGCAGGGGGTGACGATGAGAGAAGACAGTCATCCACTGTGATTTGACTGGCAGATTGAGAAGAAAAAAAGAGTAGAGAAAACACACCTTCGTCCATAAGATTCCTCAGTAGGGCTTCCTTCTCCTCTTGAAATGTGAGGACCTCTGAAAAAAGGAGAAAGGTTTGTGACTTTATTAAAACAATAACAAGAACCATGGATGAACGATCCTAATTTGAATGATCCTAATTAGACTATGAACTGTGTTCTACATATTGGTGGTGGGCTAGATATTTCATATGTGAAATATTTCCATCCAGGCACGCAGAGGTTGGCATCACATTTCTGTTAGTTTCATCCACCAAGGGCCAAATTATTTCCTAAACTGTAACCCTCATCAAATAGTTTTGAATTCGTTCCAGGACCCAGCCATACAAACACACAGAAACCAAAAGACTGACTCACACCCAAAGCAGGCTGAGTAAACAGGCTGAGTGATGTAGATATGACATCATCAACTCAAGGTTTACATGTGAACATAAGAGAACAAGAACGGGCCAATTATAATGTGTTAAATAGGACATCGTCATCATGTAAATAGGACATTGTCATCATCTTCATCAGGTAAATAGGACATTACATTACACAAGTCTTACACAAAAAGGCAGCTGTGGCATGGGAAATATCGCCCACACAGCCACTGTAGAAGCATCCACGCTATGTACAGAACACCGACACACAGTCAGACACACACACACACCTCACTTCTTGAAAGCCAGGCCTCTACTATATAGTGATTTATTATGAATAACTAGCCTATATATATATATATATATATATATATACGTATATATATACGACACTTTACTACAACACCTTGGCGGCAGCTTGTAGAGCAGGCCTCTGTGTGTGTGTGTGTGTGTGTGTGTGTGTGTGTCAATCACAATGTTAACCTGAGGAAAGAGGGGGGGGGGGGGCATGAGGGGAGAAGAATATCCTTGACATGCCTATTCACCTTTTGTCCTATCCCCTTTTGTAGTGATTTTACGGGAGTACGGGTTGAGGAAGGACTTCCAAGGGCTGGGCAAGCAGCATAAGGCTAGCGGGCGGCTTAGCTTCCACTCCGCCTGAAGACACAGAGGAAGAAGGTCAATGTGGCCCCTCGCGGCGATAATCCCCCAGGTGTAGAAACAAAATACTGTTGGGACTCCACCGTTCAAAATACAACACATGTTCCTTTTTTGTTGTTGTTTTAAAACACCCAAAAAACAAAAGGGAGCACATCTCCATTTCCTCCCACCGGTCTCCCATTGAGGTTCATATCATATATAAATATTTATAAAATCAAGCAAAAAACCTAACAGCAAAAAAAAAGAAAAAAAAAAAAGAGATAGCAACAAACCTGCCCATCGGGATAAATGGTCGTCACCAAGTTCCTGTGCTGCTGTTCAGATTTCAAACATAAAGGTCCATTCCATCGACGGCTATGCCAGCCCCAGTCTACAGTCTACAGCTGTGGAGCCGTGGGCCCGTGTGCAGCCAAGCTGCAGCTTCCTGGATACATCCCCAGTGCTCTGGCAACAAACCGCTGGACGACTGTTGAAGTTGGCAGGGAACACGGGCCGTCTCGTTCGGCCCACTGTAGTTCCACCACTGGATAATTATTCTTTACCGGCTCCAGCTGAGAGCGGCCGGGCTCGTCCCAGTGCCGAGTCTTGCATGAAACAGGACTGTATCCTCCGTGCGTGCCTTTTTCCAATCTCCCCATAAAACAAAAGGAAGGAGCTGGTTTTCCATGGTGGTGGTTCAAAAAAGGACCAGACGAGGACCAGACTTTGTCGTCTGGAGAAACCAAATTTGCCAAACAAAAAAGGCAACTCTCTCTCCTCCCCTGGAATGGCTGGCAGACTGACAGAAGGGGGAGGAGAGCGAGAGAACAGTAGGGGAACTCCCTGAAGAGGAGTGAACATGAGATGAGGAGGAGGCTCTCGGCTCACTCTCCCTCGATGGATTTTGTATCACTTAAACACTTTTGCTAATGATGCCGGTGCAACAACACAGTATTTCAAGTAACCGATGGGGAAACTCGGGTGCATGTTATTCTCATCTGAATTGGACCTAATGCACAGGTTAGTTGTTTTTGGATGTGTAAAGCGTAACGCTAAATGGTCCGTGCCGTAAAAGTGCAGAACAGCGATCCCTACCCTCTCGTTCTCGGAGAGCATACACAATATCAACCTGCAGCCCTGCCCCCCCCCCCCCCCTCCCACACACACAGCCTCCATGTTTCCCTCACATCACATGCTTTCCCTCTCACACATACACCCTCTTTCGGTGGCTTCTCTGCCTGTGTTCGGCTCCTGCCTGTGCTGCTCCTCTCAGGCTGCTTCTCACTCACGGTTGGTTTTTTTTTTCTTGTTAATTTTCCCCCCTTCTCTGTCCCCAGCCAACACATTCTGTCTCCCTCCGAGCTGGTCTCAGGTTTCAGTCTCGTCTGGCTGTGTGCTGCCTCGCCAGCTGCCCTCGCTGACACCTTCCATCCCTCCCTCGCTGGAGAGAGTCTTCCCCTTTCCTCCTCGCAGACTTCGTTCGTTTCTGCTCCGTCTGGTCTCGGTAAAGTGTGAGCACAAACACAAACAAAGCATTTGTTCCCAGAGAGAGAAAAACCCACAGTTTAGCCCCAAAACAAAGCCTTGAATAATTGGCTTTAATCATCTGCTAGAACCCAAATATTATATAATTGTCCTATGAATCAGAAAATCGTGTGCTGCGAGTTTTCTTAAAGTCTGCGTCTACGACGTGAGGGGCATCAAAATTCTCCTTTAACATAAAACATCACTTGCTGAAGACGTTATGGCCCACGTCAACGCCATCTACATTTTCTGACGAGAAGATCCTATCAAAGAATCGGCTTGAAGTAGATGGCAATTATTAGTGATTGGTATCGCCTGTGTTCTACAGACCACAGCTCACGTGGTTTACGAGGTAATCCTGCAGAGCGATTAGCCTATTTTGTGACAAAGGATAGCTCAGCGAGCATGTAAACAAGTTGGAAGACCACTCATCACTTGTCATTCTCCTGAGAGAACAGTTGACCTCCATGTACTTGGTAGTGGTCGGCTACATTACAGGAACAGTGGAAGGGTAGGATCAATCAATTCGTTTTGGAACATGGGATCACAACTTTCAAGCATTGCAATATTTGGTCAAATCCCAAATGCGATCGTTTAGATGATGTCAAGTAAATTTGACATGGCGTATGCCCACTCAACCGGTTTTGGCCAGACAGGCTCAGAGTCGGACCAAAGCTCGACCGTGCGAGAGAAGGCAGGGTTCAACAATAAGGGGTGCCCGATAGCCCGGGGCCAGTAAGAAAGTCACGTCGGAACAGTAAAACCCTTCAACTCGCTGTGCCGGTCATGCCAGTGCTAAATAATTCAAAAGCAGAAAGGATGTTCCAATGGCGGCTCACGCTTGTCTTTGTGACATGGTAAACAAAAAACATTTATCACGCGATTCACTCGAGTGAAGAAGCTGGCGATGGCCGCGATGCAAAGCTATGAGTGATACTGTGAAGAAGTAAATGCACAGTATCGCTGTGCATTTACTTTGAGAATACTTTGAGTGAGGGCCGGTAAAAATTGTCTTGGGGCCGGTGTGTTTCACTGGCATCCACTCCGGTTTTAACCATGGAAGGTCTAGTCTAGACGTTTGTGCACGTGAATTTGAATTAAAGTGTATTTAAAGCTGGTGTGAGCTCATTGACAAGACAATTGTTTTGTTGGTCTTCAAATGGAGGCGTCAATCAGATAGGAAGTGCTGGGCGGCACAGGATGCTCTGAACTCCATGCATTTCTATGGCTTATGCAGCACAGGCCCCGGCCCTGCACTGAACAACACGCTGGGTACAGAGTTCAGCACCTTTGGTCTAAGGGCAGCACTGTTGAAAACCATGGCAGGTCCGATTCACTTTTACATTGTAATAAACTGAATTATGAAATTGGTAGAACATAAGATATGGTTGTGTGAAAATGGCCATTTACGCATGCACCCAAAGAACCAAGCCCACCCTCCGTGGTACACAGGCTGCAGTTTGAGGACCTATGTGCTGTACTATGCAGAAACTAAAAACTGACATTGTTAATGAAGGAGTTACTGAACCTTCTAAAACGCACCTATCTGATAATAGTATTACAGACACAAATTGTTCACAGACTCGATAACCCTGCCTACTGGTATATTGGGGCCTTGTTCCCCTGTTAATAGAGTGACAGAAGGAGCATCCACCATCTCTGGAAGGACCCCTATGGCCAGACGCAATAAATTCTCCTGATTTTGGACTACATCTGCTCACATCATCACCAGACCCCACCCCCCCCCCCACACACACACACACACACACACACACACACACACACACAGAGGACTGACCACTGTGACAGTAGTGGATGGGCTAGAGTATATTATTAAAAGGGACATGTCAGCAGCAGCAACAATGAGCCATCTGGAACGGGCGGCAGTTCATCAGCAGCCTAATAGAGAGAACCACACACTTCATCAACTACATCACATCAAAGTAAACACAAAACAACTAAAAACAAAGAAGCGATACAGCTGGAGGAAAAAACAAATGCAAAACAATAAAAAAAAATAAAACAAAGAAGCTCTGGCTTTAAGGATGTAAAAAAAGAAAAATAGATCCTTGATTCATACCAACATGTTTGGTGTCTTATGGTGTAATTTCTCCTTTCGTTTAGAAGATTGTTGTTGTTACATTTCTACAGCAGGGAGATGCAGAAAAGCTGGGGCCCGCACAGACACGACCACCTCCGCATTCAAAAGGAGCGAGAATGAGAGCGGACAGCATTACTAACACAGTTTACCTCGTAGTTCAGCAAAGAACAATCATTTTACATCGACTCAAACTGTAGGACCAGTGACCGTGTTTAAATAAGACATACATGTCGAAAACTGAAAATACGAGCTAAAGACGGAACACATCACATTGCCTCGGGTGACGGCAATCCGAATTTCCAAAAACGATGCCTACATGGCCATTCCTATTTTAATTGGGTTGATATTGGAGTGCTACACTCGATGTAAACATAGTCAATGAGTCACTCTTAGTATCCCACCCCCTCCCCACCCGGCACACCGGACACAGGACACGGGCAAATGACAAAAGAAAGCGGTGGCTCAAACAAGCACACACGCAACGCTTAATGAGGTTTGCCCACCAATTGGAATGGCTTGATAACCGTGACACACAGACAAAAGCCTTGTTCAACTCCAGATTCAGCGCATGATCAATATACAGCCAAACGGCATGGGAGAACAGGGACATTTGAATAACCGCTAAACAATGGTTGCCAGTGTATTCGTGTGAGCTGTGCACAGCACTTGTCTTGTGGTTTATGTATTTGTTGTAGTCACAGCTCGGTCCCCTGTGTATTACCGCATTGACATGCACCTGTAACAATATGGGTTTTAATAATAAGCGTAGAATGTTGCACAATGCACAACCGTGGGTACTCAAAACTAACCACGGAATTCTGTAGTACCATATACAATAAAAACCCAAAGAAAAAAATAAGCTGGTCAACCTGTCAATCCTTAGTGGACACCCATGCAATAGTAGCTCCAGTCAATTTCAGCTTTTGGGTTTTAATCGAAATGCATGTTCCCTCCTCCACATCGAGACAACGGTCACGGCAGTGGGTAACTCAATACCAAAGTCAATTCCTCACTTCAGTAATACAACATCTGTTGGCTATCCATGAAAAAAATCTGATACTGCCTTGAGTAAATGCTAGTCACTGCAGATCATATGTCATAGCAGCAACAGCGAAATACAATGGTGGGTGATACATTGTTGTGCTTATGCACATACTGATTGTGTTTTTCTTCTTCTGACAGCAACATCAGACGGCATTTATATTCATCGTGCCACCATCAGCTGATGGCTTTCGTTTAGGCTGCACATGGTTAAGCTTAGCTAATGTGTTGGTGTGGTTGAGGTCAAGGTGGAGATCTGGGATGCGCATCCTTAGGCTACCTTCACTGGCCACACTTGTCCCAATGTCCGGGGGGGGGGGGGGGGGGGGTTTCC
>OOFB01005529.1:11496-21970 GCA_900323305.1 Trachyrincus murrayi
GGGCCGCGGGGGGGGGGGGGGGGGGGGGGGGGGGGTCTTACCTGTATGTAGGCTACCGCTGGTCTTTCTCGCGTCAATAATATGCTACCTATACTACGGACCTATACTACTGCTTTATATTGCAAAACGTCCAGTGAGGGGTCAACGTTAGATCATGTTTAGTGAAATATAGGCAACATATCCGGGGTGGGGAATCCAAAAGCTGTCACTCAAGTCTACTTACCTCCGAGACAGGTCATGCACGTATAGAAGCTCTGCAGCTCTGTTATCGTGAGCGACTACCGACATACTCTTAATGAAACGCTGGGTTGTCATCAATGCCCCCTGCACGTCACCATCAACCAATCGTGTACGTCTAACATACCGACAACGCCATGCTTCTGGTGTGTACCACATGAACATTTACACACACAAAAAAAGCCCAGTCTGTCAGAACACATAACGGCATAGCTTACGTTGCAGACAAACAAGGCCTTGTCCTGCCGTAAAGCAGTAAGCCGTGCACTAGGTGGCTAGCTTTTGCGAGTACATTCCCAGCAATCGAGGAAACGTAAACTCGGACGCCGATATTGCATAATATCCATTGTTTATTTGCCATGTCGATCGATGTACTTCGACAATCCTAGTGCAATGCATACATGCGTGTATCTGTAACACGACCGGCACCAGAAGACGCTAAGCACCTAGCATTGTCGCTAGCTAGCTGGTTACTTGGCGAAGCTAACGTTGATGCAGGGCTAATGAACCGAGCTAACATCAGCTAGGTGCTTAGCTGCCATTTGCTAATGCAAGGGCTGTTGTTTTCCGAACACCGACTGGACCGAAAATTGGGGTTTTACTTGCAGAGGCCGTGAGACTTACCTCAGGTGACGTATCCCAGAATGTACTGTGGCGAAATGAGTAGATGTCTTTCTGACGTATTAACCAAATGATTCCGTTTATCGTTTTTCATTCGTTAGCTCGATGTATCCACATTCGCGCTGCACTTGGAGCTCAAACCAGACCGGAGCCACGCAAGTAGGAGGGACTAATATCGCTCTTGCAAGTGGGAGGGTCACCGCAAGTGGGAGGAGCTTTGCAACAAAAAAAAATCATGTCAAAATAAAAGTTAATGAGGCGCTTCTCTGAAATTCCCTGTATCGTATGACAGTGGTTCTCAACTGGTCCAGCCTCAGGACCCACATGTGTCAATAGTCATTATGTATTAACCAATATTGGAGTAATCACCAATTGCCTTCATGTACTGTAAAAAAAAAAACATTGAGCAAACAATAAGCTGCAACGATTGGGGCTAAACTCAATGAAATAGTAAGCCATTGAAACATGAATGAACATTGAAACATTAGTTCATTCATGGGCTTCTTTCTAAAGATTAAGGTTTAGCATATGCGTATGCTATTATTATTGGTATTTTCCAATATTATTGGTATATGTACAAACGTTTTTTACACCATGTCAGCATTATTATTTATACTGAAACTTTTTACTTAGGTTTTTGCATAGCTGTTGCAAAAAACTTCATTTGATTTACCCCTTGTTAGATTTATATGAAATGTGTGCCTTTTAAATGAGAATGTATATTTTTTTGCATGAATTGTTAAGTTAAAAACCGTTTTGGACCATACTGTATATTCGTACAGAAAACCAATTGGAAAACAGCGTGACAACTAACCCCATGATGAAGTTGTTTGTCACAAGGTGTCAGTCTTTGATGGATTATAACCTTTTCATGAATTAAACTACACAGATAAAAGGCATACCCACTTTTACCCAAAACCTTTTACTAATGTCGAATTGACTCTTATCCACATAAAAGTAAAAAGTGTAACAACCAACCATGGTCTCAAGCTAGCTAATTGCAAAAATAGATACCCACTATATCAATTATCACAGCACTGTACGTAATATGACCAGTCTTGGATTCATTTAGCCAGCTAAACTGCATTCCCATTACATGTTACATGCATTGTTTTAGCAAGCTCACAATGGCTACTACTAACTTGCCAGCTCTCTGATTATGGAGATTATGGAGCCAGTTGGGCTCCATAATCTGCATTGAGTTACTTACATTATATTAAATTTGTGTATTCATATAGCATCATAACATAACACATATTTTCACATTAAATGATAACTTCAGGATTCTTCAACCTGGACCCTATTTTGCCATCATTTTGGGTCTAAGTGACTAATGCGGACAACATTGGTCCAGTATTGAGCGAGAGCGCCTCAGCCGTACATTGAAGGGGTGCTATTGCCCCAAAGGGTTACATTGCAGATGTTTTGCGGCTGACGGCTGAAGCGCTCTCGCTCAAAAATTGTTGTGCGCATTAGTCACGTAGACCCAAAATGATGGCAAAATAGGGTCCAGGTTGAAAAATTAAGTTATCCTTTAATGTCACACATTTAAATTACATTACATTGTTTGGTTTTCTTAGATGCCCCCGGTTAACCAATCAAATGTGGGAACGAACAAGTCCTTCCCACTTGCAGGTGTCCGCCCACTTGCGGCTAGCTCCGGTCTGCAGAGATATGCTACTCCAAACGAGTCGGTCGGGCTCGCGCACAGTTGCTGAAGCACGGGGACGTGCTTTTTCCAGATAGCAGCTGCCACCACAGCTTATTGGCTCTAGTTATAGAAGGATTTTCGTAAAATATAAAGATATATATACTACTACTACTTGCTTACTCATGAAATTTTTATAGTATTGAATTTGTATGCACATTATCAAGAAATTATTACCTTGAGTAGGCTATCCCTGTTTAACTTACATGAACACTGTCAACACATCCACCTACTGCTGCTTGAAGTGTGTGTGTGTGTGTGAGAGAGAGAGAGAGAGAGAGAGAGAGAGAGAGAGAGAGAGAGAGAGAGAGAGAGACCAACAGGGATTAGAGTAAAGGACTGGTTATGTAAGTGCATTGGACTAGGTAGGCTAGGACCAGATGCCCATAGAAAGAAAGGTGAGAAAGAAAGAGTGCATATGTAGAAATAAGAAAGAAGACCCAGAGTGGAAAGAGATTTGTAATCTCACATTTTCTCTCTGTGTGACCTTATGGACAATTTATTTGACTTTTGAATTCATTATTTTGCCTTAACCATGCATCTTTCTCACTGTCTTTCAGACAGATACAGAGTTTGCTATGTGTCAGGTGTATAGCAACTTCTCCCTGTGCAATTCCTCAGGCCCTGTTTATGACAGATGCTCTATAAGATAAGATAGATAAGATAAGATACTTTATATTTGCAATTTGGGGTGGATACACACATGCACCAACACACACACAACACATGCAAGGGGGGAAGTGGCCGCTGAACACAACACACGCATGCAGGGTAGGGTGTCCAAATTGAATGAATTCTCTGCTTTTTCCCATCCCCGCTGACCCTCCTCCAGGGACAGCCAGGGAGCAGTGGGCAGCCTCCAACACCGGCGCCCGGGGACCAATTCCAGATGTAACGTCCTCATCTTCGTCACAGATGGGGACTGGATGTTTTCGCATGTTTTTAGATGGGGTTCTTTTTATAGGAGGAGACCCAAGTGAGCACGGGGAGAACATGCAAACTCCACACAGAAAGGCCCAGGAGATAACCCACCTGGGCACCCCAGAGTCAACAGCGCCCCAGGCGGGTGCACTAGTACAAAGTATTTCTAAAACCTACCTCAAAATGCAAGTGACCAAACCTGTCAATGCTACATGTATTAATCTTATACGAATCAGGCTTGTGTATTAATATAATATGAATCAGGCCTGTATGTATTAATCTTTATGCTAAGAGTTGTATTCTTATTCATATGTTCCATGTAACCTTTGGTACCTGACCACCTGGAACTGTGTGTGTGCTGATGTTACAACTCACACTTTCATCAGTTGTCCGGTGTAATGGACACAGCCAGGTGATGCTGTCTCTAGTTGGGTGTCAAGGACTGTGAGAACTAGCTTGTCCTTGATAATGAATAATGCTCTTTCTTATTGATAAGAATTTGTACTTGCTTCTCTCCGGTATGCCCGTATGTTAAGACTTTTGACTGTTAATAAGAAAACCATGGTCTATTTTTCTGTGTGTTTCCTCAGCATGCAAAGAAAGGGTTTGATAGCAATATTATCCTAGTGGAGACTAGGCGGACCGACTGATCACCGGTACCGTTAAGTCGGGAGGGTCCAAGACGTTAAATAGGTCAAGTAACCCTTCGGGGGTCTGGTGGTGTTTTTGCAGACAAGACATACGCGTTTTAGGAGTCGTTAGGAGTCCATGTATCCACAGATATCGTCGCCTTATCCCGTTTTCTGGTTACCACATGTGTTTATGTCAGCGAATGTTGTTTGATGGTGTGGGTGACCCAATGTGGGATTTGAGAAATCAGATGCAAACCGTTGTGGGACAGGTTCAACTCAGTGGTAACAACAAATGGTTAAACCTAAACTCACGAGTAAGCCAGAAGATGACGAGGAAATCATGACTGCTGCGTTATTAGGTTAGCTGCTCACTCGCACCGTATAAAAATGAAAAAGATGATAAAGTGGAAATTGGCGAATCAAGCTCTACATCGGTTTTACAATAAGCCTACTCGAAGCCAATTAAACACAGTATAAAGTTTGCGCAATATTTGGAACAGAGAGACAGGGCGAGGCCAGAGCTCAAGGCAGTTGCAGAAGAACACAGGGAGACTAACAATTGCACCGTCGGAGGCCACGGTCCCATCATTAAACCACCCGACTTAAATAAATTAATGATGATATGCAAAGAAGCACCGTCGCCGCAGGTTAACCCCGGAGCATTTTGTGCGTATTTAATGCGAACAACGCGCTACAGCCAGTTGACAGAGCAAGGTTACAAGATACATTCTCGAGCAAACATGTCACCAAATACAGGAACTAGAACTGACTGCAGGAGTTCCCGACAGTAGACCCAGAGCATGGCATAGTTCCACAAAACATGGACAGATACATGCATGTAGGGAAGTGAGAGAAGCATGGCACCGCTATATATCTCTACATTCCTCACCAATACGTTGGAAACACACGCACATGTTGTACGAATGATAGTGTCTGGTTTGCATGCTCTTATAGTGGAAGCATTCGGAAGGGAAATACGCGTAAAAGACGCGCAGCGGCGTTTCCAATACCAAAAGCCGTAACTCACAAAAAATGGTGGGTTATCAGCACCGACAGGGGTTAGGAAAGCAGGGACCTACAGGAACAGAGAGTGGAATAGAAATGCGCAGGGGCGTAGACAAGGTGGATACTCAGGGGGACAAGGCCCCCCAGGCCGATAGATACGTGCCACAGATGTGATGGGAGTGGACATTGGGCGTTTAGAGACATAGACAGAGAGTTTAAGAGAGGGCAGACCGACAGGCCTCATTACAGCACTCCCTCTGCCCCTCCCACGGAGCAAGACACACGCCCACCAAGAGGGGGACCTCCCACTTTCCCTATGAAGTGGAATCCTAACCTCTGTGGGAATAGTCTCTGTGGGAATAAATGGGTTTCCAATTCATTGTCCAAAAACACACCCATTACAAGTACAGAGCCCCGACAACCCCAAACTTAAATTTCATCACTAATTTGTCGTCATCCCTAACTCACCCTTTAATCTTTTAGGAAGATATTTGATGTACAAACTGGGGTGTTCTTTAACATTTGGTAAAGATGGGTTTACCATGCAGATGCCAGCCAGCAATGTTGCTATGATGTGTGCTAACTCAACTGCAGAGCTGAAACATCTGAAGAAATTGTGCATACCTGATGCTGACTTACAGACTTCACTCATTGGCTCGCGACATCAAACCTAAACATGACATGGATTCGTTAAAGCTACTGAACATGACGAAGCGCTAGACAAAATTATTGCGTTTGATGACATGCTATTGTTAAAATCCACATATAATCACCATTACCTATTAGCATCGTCAACCCACATAGCCAAAGACCTGTGGTATCTCCATTACAATCACACATACATGTACAAGTATGTACACATTTACAATCCATTCCATCCATTTTATGGGCGAGGAGCAAGAAATAAACAGGTTTCTTCATTGATTGCAATCCATACGAGGCGTCCATAAAAAATGATGTATCTGTATTTTGCAGACAACATCCACTGTCAGAGGCAAAGGAGGGAGGGAGCACCAGTCATGGAATCATTGTTAGAACAGAAGGTTGTGGTGCCTACCACCTCACCTTACAACACACCTATCAAGCCGGTTAAAAAGCCAGGCCACAACAAATGGAGGTTTACTCAGGACCTTAGAGCAATTCATAATTTAGTTGACATTCCAGTACACCTCACCTACTTTATTGTAGTTGACTTGTGCTCAGCCTTTTTCAGTGTACCTGTACATCCTGATGCACAGCCCTTGTTTGCCTTTACATATAAAAGGAAGACAGTACACTTGGACTTGGATTGCCACAAGGATACGTTGACTCACCGGCAGAATTTTCTGCAGCGGTGTGAGACACACTGGCATCTCTCACCCTTCCCCCGGGATGCACATTGATACAGTATGTAGATGATCTACTGTTAACTGCGGAAACAGAGGAACTGTGCAAGAGGGCTTCCATTATGCTGCTAACTCCCTTGGCTGAAGTGGGTCACAAAGCATCATTGTCAAAGTTATGGTGCAAACCGGAAGTGACATATCTGGGGTTCCTCCTGAAACAAGGACAGAAGTTCGCCCGATTCAGGGTATTCCACCACCGACAAACCAGGAAGGCAATGCAAAGCTTCCTTGGAATGACAAACTACTGCAGACAGTGGACACCAGACTGTTCACACCAAGACAAGGTGTTGTGTTCAGCGTGTTTGGCCTCTGGCCCGGACATTGTCACCTGGGAAGCACAAATGATGGTGTCGTTTTCACCACTAAAAACAGCTTTGTGTAATGCCCCAGTATTGGGCCTGCCAAACTATCACCTACCGTTCCACCTCCATGTGTCAGAAGATGGTACTACAACAGCAGGTGTGCTTGCCCAAGAGCACAGGTCTGGTTTTCGACCAGTGAAGGCATGCCTGCATGTCTTTGGGTCGTTGCGGCTTGCGCCATGATGGTAACAAATTCACAGAAATTGGTTTTGTCACATCCACTCATATTACATGCATCTCACCAGGTTCAAACCATGCTAAACTACCTAGCATCACAACATATGACAGCACAACGTCGAAGTGCTTACGAGGCTATTCTCTTATCAACAGTAGGCCTCACTATTAAAACATCACCAACCTCCCATCCTGCTGCCATGCTTCAGACCTTATTACATTCTAACCATACTGATAGACAAAACATATCAGAACATGACTGTTTGGAGGAAATTAACACCTTGTAGCAGTTTCCCCTGCCACATGCCACTACCAGCCCCAGAGTCTAATCAGTCTGACTCAGGCCAGGTGAGGCTGCTTAAATCAGCCACCAACAACACACTCCACATACCCCCAATGCTAAAAAATTAGGCTCCTTCCTGGAGCCTGGGGCCTTGGGCTGCTGTGCTGGCTGGCAGAGGTGTGGCTGGACCTGGGCTGCTGCAGGCTAGATCCAGGGGCTGCTAGCCACAGACGGTTGCTGCCTCCCCCGTCCTCCGCTGGGCTCCACCACCGGCCATTGCTGGTGGCTCCAGTGTGTCCCCGGGCAGCCCTTCTGTGTCCTTACCCTGTTTGGAGTGGTCCCTGTTCAGGTGCCAGTGTAGCAGTATCCCCTGCCATCTAAGTGGCTGTTCTGGGCTCCTCCAATATAAGGACAAAGACAGATGCATGATGATTAAACCGGTTTATTGCAGAGTTTGAGCTTGGTTTGAACAGGCAGAGCAGGTGGTACGTGCTGACATGCTAGCGCTCCTCCTGAGTGTGTGTGCTGGGTCTTGTGGGTCTTGATTGGCCAATGCCCCATATGTGTGCAGCCTCACCCAACCCCAGAGTCTAATCAGTCTGACTCGGGCCAGGTGAGGCTGCTTAAACCAGCCACCAACAACACACACTCCACACACCTTTTCTGCAAGATCAGATCTAGAATCAACACCATTTGACACAGGACGTCGCATCTATGTCGATGGCTCGTGTTCCACACCATCAGACGGAGTTGATCTATGTGGGTAGTTAACTATGTGTGAGTTTCCTGACACAGTACACGAGGCACACTCATTACCATACATGTTAGCACAGGCAGCTGAATTGGTAGCGTGGCAATGGCAATTGTTTCCAGGGGAAACATTAACTGTATAAACAGACGTTACACGTTCGGCGTAGTACATGACTTTGGTAAATTGTGGCAACAAGGTGGGTTTAAGCAGGCTGATGGTGAACCGATCTCACACCAGACTTTAGTCTCTGATCTACTACATTCCATAACACTACCGGCTAGCTTAGCCATAGTGAAGGTGAAAGGACAGTTCTACAGGAGATACAGATGCCCACGGTAATAACCTAGCAGATGAGGCAGCAAAGTGGGCTGCCAAAGAGGGCTCTTACTCACCACACATCTCAAAGAAACCAGTGTATGCAATGTTTAACTCAGTTTATACCCCGTCCACTATAGATCTTCCAACGACAAAGACCTAAAGTACTGGCATGACCATGGTGTTAACACACCTGCTGACGATGGACTGCTCTACGACTCCAACAAACGAATCGCCCTACCTCACGGTGTGTCACATGTCGGACAAAAGGGGGTAACGTAAGTCATGAGTCAATAAGTCATCTAAAGAAACGATTTAGCATTCTAGGCGTGGCTAAAACTAGACTAGCTAGAACTAATAGTCAGAAACCAGGAGTGTCACTCTACCTCCACCATCAGCGCCATTCCAATCATTACAAATACATTTTACACATATGCCACCAAAAGGACCAATCAAATATATGCTAGTCATAGTAGGTAACTTCTCCAAATGGGTAGAAGTGTTTCCATGTGCAAAAGAGACATGGACACTATTGTGTGTGATGATACCGATGCATATCGATAGATAGACTATCCACAGAAATGAACAGACTCCCTATATTTTATACCGAACAGGTCTGGATCCCAGTCTAGGACAATGGCATTTTTGTGTGATTTGCTTACAAGCAACATTTTGTACTTATTGTATTAAACTGCTTATGGCTTAGAGTTTGAAATAGGTTTATATTCTTTTCATTTCTTTTTGGAGTAACCCCCCCTTGTCCTCAACGAGGAGGGGACCACAACTCCTGTTCTAGATTATTCTGTTAGAATAAAAGAGGGTAATTGTTAGGAGTTCGTGTCATGTATTGTTGTACGACACAGGCTTATGTATTAATCTTTATGTTAAGAGTTTTATTCTTATTCGTACACACTTTTAGCAGTTGTCCGGTGCAGGCTGAGGACGCTCGCTTGGCTGCATGGGCCCCTTTTGAGTAATGGACACAGTCAAGTGATGTCTCTGTGGCAGTTTCCCCTGCCACATGCACATCTACAATGGCTTTTCAGGGCTTCTCCAACAGCAGGACACAGGCAGATGATGGTTAATGGTGATTTTGAGATAGTTTGAACAGGCAGCGCAGGTGGTACGTGCTGACATGCTAGCGCTCCTCCCGAGTGTGTGTGCTGGTGGCTGGTTTAACCTGTGGGCCTTGATTGGCCAATGACCCACAGGTGTGCAGCCAGTGTGCAGGTGTGCAGGGTCTACTCAGTCTGACTCGAGCCAGGTGAGGCTGCTTAAACCAGCCACCAACAACACACACTCCAGTCTCATTGGGTGTCAAGGACTGTGAGTTATCGTTCTGTTCAACACACAGAACTGCATATATGCTCTATGTATCTGAATAGACTTTGAATCTTTCCGAGTGATCCTGCCTTGTGTCACTTTGATTCCCGGATCCGCTGGTTTTTGCTCACGGGACCATCCTGAACCAAGGAGAGACAGCAGAGAACTTGCCACTTTAGATGACAGCTATAAACAGCGCACAACAGAAACACAACCACAATATGAATATCAGCAGCAAATGCAAGCAGCAAGCAAGCAGCGAAAAAGAAAGAAGAAAGAAAGAACAATACAGCTTGAGGAAGGGAATGTCAAGGAAACACAGAGCAGGGGGGCAGAGTTTGTGAGGGGAGAGGTTTTGGGGGGTGAGCGGAGGAGAGGATGCAGGCCTTGTGGGGGATGGGGCCTCCAAACCCACGGGAATGCTAAGCTGTTCTGGAATGCCAGTCGAATCTGGACATTTCTGCTGGGACATAACAGCACACGGTGAGAGAAGGGAATTAGGTGGAGAAGGCGGGAAAACGAAGAGCGGTACGGGAAATCTGTGGAGTCAATGGTAACGGTGAGGAGGAAGAAAGGAACGGAGAGAAATGTGACAGGAAAAAAAGAGAAAGAGGAGTAAGAGAGGGCAGTGGAAAAACGGATTTCATGAGGAAGGGAAGGGAAAGGAATGTAAGTAAGAGGCAGAGCAGACATTGTGTGTGTGTGTGTGTGTGTGTGTGTGTGTGTGTGTGCATACGTGTGTGTGTGTGTGTGTGTG
>OOFB01005542.1:9918-21875 GCA_900323305.1 Trachyrincus murrayi
GGAAAGTGTCCAAGTTTTTCATTTCACTCCAAGAAGTATGCCATTACAGTTTTTAAGTGTGTCGTGGGGGGGTCTGAGAATCTATACCTAAATCTAAAAATGTAACTAGTATAGCTGTACAGATAATGTAGCTTTCAGTTGGTCAAATGAAAGTTATGGCACGTAGTCGCATTGCTATGATGATAACACATGAGGTGGGTGGATGGAGAGTGAGAGAGAGACGGAGAGATACAGTGAGAGAGAGAGTGTCTCTCTGTGTCTCTCGACTCCGGTCCATATAATTGGTCAATTCAATCTGTGGAACTGACTCAGACGCATTCATAGACCAACAACACCATCACGAGGAGGTGGAGGAGTTGAATAACCATAACCGGATTCTCTGTTAACCTAAACACAGCCACCCTACACGCCGCGCTGACGGACTTCGACGTGTTGCCCCTGTCCAGCCTCCAGGCTCACTCCGTCCGCCGGCGCGACACTCGGACACAGACACAAACACACCTGGAGCGACTCATCAGCTTCAGCGCCCTGCGCAGGTAGGTTAGGCCTACGCTAGTGTGCAAGTAGGCTAATTGCTAGGCTACTATCCATTAAGTCACTTAACAGATGCTTTTATCCAAAGCGACTTATCAGTCATTTCAGATACATGTCATTAAGGAGCATCTTACCCATGGAGGCTGTGGACATGGACATATGCCTGCCCTTATTGAAAATGATAATTATTCATTATTATTTAGTAGTTTAGCTTTGATCCATAGGCTATATACGTATTACATATTGTTAGATACATGTCATTAAGAAGCAGGTATACAGAGTTAGGCATCTTGGTCAAGGATGCCTATAGGTAGACTGCGAACAATGGGATTCGAACCCAGAACCTTTCAGCTGCCTGGGAGTCAAACACCCTAACCTCTACACTATACTGCCTTATTACACATCCACAACATGTCCTCAACACAAGACATCCTGTACCATAATCATAAATGGATCATACCATTATGGGACTGTACCATTAATAGCGGACCACCACACCATTTCTCCAGGCATTTCAAGCTGTACCTGCGGACCAACACAGAGCTCTTCACAGAGGACTTCAAGGTCGTGGTTGTCGACGGCGACGGCCAGGAGCGAGGCTATGAGGTCAACAGACAGAACTACTTCACGGGACATGTCGTTGGTAAGGACCAGTGTCACTCAGAGAGGGCTCATCCAATCATTGGGAAGGGGCTTTGAGCAAGACACCCAACTGACACCTAAACTACCCGACTTGCGGGTTCCACGCCTGCTTGTTTGATGCAAGTTGTTAGTACTGTTTGAATGTGAGGAATTTTAGGCATTGGTAAATGTCAAAGTGTGTGTGGGTAGAAAAGTGCTGTTTAAATGCAGTTCAGCTCCTTGTCCGTCATAAGATAAGTTAAGATGTGATGTAGCCTACTTTATTAACCCCAGACGGGAAGTCAGTATTAGTAAAAGGAATTAAAGAGACACAGAAATGAAAATAATATAATAAAAGCTACAAAATATAAATATGGAAAATACCTATATACACATTATGAGTAGTAATCATGTGACAGGTTTACTGGGAGTAGACCCTGTAGCCATCTGTCTTTTAACATCTCATGAACAGTTAGCTAGCATCTCGAAACGATAGCCACACAGGAAATGACTTCGCCGGCAGTGCGCTCCCCAGTTGACCCGGAGGCGTTTCACTTCCAGGTGAGGAGAACTCTCGCGTCCAGGCCCACATGGATGGAGATGAGTTCTCGGCCCGCATCCTGACCCACGAGGCAGAGTACAACCTGGAGGTACCACTTCGCCTGCACTGCATGTTTTTATAGTATTATAGTAGTATATTATACAGTATATATATATATACTATATTATATATATACATATATATATATATACATATTATATATGTATACTATATACTATATATATACAAAAATGAAATGGGAAAAAATGAATGAATATATATGAATATCAGTGCATGTTACTTGGTGTAAATGTGAACATGAAATGGGTTGTGCAAATACTTAGCAAACTGGTATGTTAGTGTTCAGATTTACATGTTCATAAACAATATTAAAACACATTTTTAGAAATGTTCCTAGGACCCCCTGCAATCCTCAGGATCCTTACCCCTAGGGGGAAACACATACCCCCATCTGGGAATGGTAGAAACACTGGTATATAGTGTATATAGTATTATACTAAATAGTGTCAGGACAGCGTAGTGTAGTCGCTGTAGTGGTGTTTGACTCCCAGACAAAAGATCCCAGGAATTTCCGTATTATTATCCAAATATTATTCAAATATTATCCAAATATTATCCAAATATTGTTGTGCTGCTCGTTCTGGCTCTGCAACTACCAAGAGAGTCCTCGATTTAGGAAAATAAAGAGAAAGAAATGCTGTTGTGAAATCATAGCAAGGTGTATAGAATACTCTTCTCTATTCTCATTCTCTTGTCCTGTCTCCTCCCTCTCTCCTGTCTCCGCCTCTCCCCCCCTCGCTCCTCTCCTCTCCCCCCTCTCCTCTCCCCCGCTCACTCTCAGCCTCTGTGGAGGTTCACCAAAGCGCCCCCCGATGGCCGTCTGCTGGTGTATCGCTCGGAGGACATCCGGAACATCAGCCGACTGGCCCGACCCAGCGTCTGCGGCTACGTACGTCCCGGTCCCAGTCACCTGCCGCCTGACCACACGAGGGCCACCATGGAGGCGGAGCAGGGAGAAGACGATGGTAGGCAGTTATGTTAAGGGATAATGTACATAATGACCAGCTCGGTCATTATTATGAAATTAAATATTTCGCAGTAATGACCGGCTCGCTGTACATAATCCCACTTATTACACGACTGCGTTCTAAAGAAATCAATGATTTGAAAAACAGATTTAAAAAGGATTTTATTGCTCCCGCAAAAAAATATTATCCGTTCGATTCTACGGTTATTCATAGCAGCGGTCTTCTATTCAGAAATAACACACCGTAGAATGACGTAATTGACCAATCAGAATCGAGTATTCAACAAAGCCGTTTAATAAATAGTTATAGAGTTATGTGTAGTGCCACGACAATTAGCCGTTGTAGGTATGCAGATGTTTGTAGAACTATAATTTAACCATAAGGGTCAAAGGTTAACCCCAGTAGAGCACAAGAAAGTTCTTCATAAAGTTGAGTTCTGGAGCTGTCTATTCTTTCAGAACAGCTTTACAAAAACATCACTCATCACTTACACTTGACTTTACATTCGTGACCTCTAATGACCTCTTGTGGCCGGCAGAGAGAGAGGCTGGCGGCAGAGAGAAGAGGCAGGTGTACGACCACAGGAAAAACACCTGCCCCCTGCTGCTGGTGGCCGACCACCGCTTCTACGAGAATATGGGCCGCAAGGAGGAGAGTACGACCCTCAACTACCTGGTCAGTCACACAGCTGGTCTCACACACCTGGTCTCACATGGTCTCACACACCAGGTCTCACGCACCTGTTAGACACACACACCTGGTCTCACACACCTGTCAGATACACACACCTGGTCTCACACACCTGTCAGATACACACACCTGGTCTCACACACCTGGTCTCACACCTGTCCTTAGCAATATATCATATAGCATGTTTAGACCCCCCCCCTCTCTCTCTCCCATCTCTGTCTCCTCTGCACTCTGTGACTTCTATAGATTGAGCTTATTGATCGGGTGGACGACATATACAGGAACACATCCTGGGACGAAGAGTTCAAAGGTTATGGCGTCCAGATCCAGCAGGTAATGCTCAGTTCGGGAAAGAACAAGAGATCACCTTGATAATCAATAGAAAAGATCCTGGAAGATGGTGTACTGTTGGTACTGTTGGTGTTAAACCCGTCTACTAGAAAACGACCTTCTCATCTATGAAGGACCTGCACTAAAGAGTTCTCTAGACCAGCTGTAGGAAGTATTCAATGAAACCTTTCCAGATGAACAGCTGGGGTCTATTAGTGTATACACATAAACACAAAGTATTTTGTCAACAGCTATAATTGTTTGTGTGTGCAGGTGGGTGGATGTTAATGAGAAGACTAGAATGCATGAGGATGCAGCAGAAGATCGAGAGGAAAGTGTTGTTGTTTGCGTCTGTTCCTGTTCCAGATAATCATCAAGAAAGAGCCCACCACAGTGCGCCCAGGAGAGACCCACTTCAACATGAGAGACAACCCGACGGACAAGACCGCCTGGGACGTCAAGAAACTGCTGGAGGTCAGATACCAACCCTACCCCTGGCCACCTCTAAACACATGGATAGCTAGGATAGTGGTTAGGGTTGTTGACTCTCAGCCAAAGGTTCTGGGTTCGCAACCCAATGTCCACAGTCTACCTAACCCCCTACCTGCTCCTTAATTGAGATGTATCTAAAAATAAATGAACTGTAAATTGCTTTGGATAAAAGTGTCTGCTACTAAATAGTAAGTAGTATATCTAGCTAGACAGACAGACAGACAGACAGACAGACAGACATCCATACAGATGCCAGCAGGTGAAACTTTGGTGGTTCCTGGTGGTGAAGCCTATGCTGTGTATGTGTGTGTGTGTGTGTTGGTCCTAACAGCAGTTCAGCATCGACATAGCGTACAAGGCCTCCCAGGTGTGTCTGGCTCACCTGTTCACCTACCAGGACTTTGACGAGGGCACGCTGGGCCTGGCCTACGTCGCCCCCTCTAGGACAGGCGTTCCTGGAGGACTCTGCTCAGAGAGTAAGATCAAGCTGTTGATCCAATATGACTTAAAGTTCACTATACTGGAAGTATGTAGGTGGGTGTAGGCAGTGGTGTAATAGTGTAATCTATTTCCTTGTTTCTTACAATAGGGGTGTTCACCACAGCTTTCTGGTAATATGCTGCCCCCTATTTTGTGGAGGACTAATTTGACAGTCGGCCAAATCGTACACGTTGCACCTTTAAGCACTTCCACAGCTATTATTAAATATGGTTCGAATTTGTATGATTAGTTACGATTTAATAATAATGATGTATTATTAATCTTTTATTGTTGTTGTTACACTATTATTATTATTATTATTATTATTATTTAACAATTCTAATGTATTATCACTATTATCTTGCGTGTGTGTGTTCCTCTGTCAGGAGGCTCGCCGTCGTCCAGCGAGCAGAGAGCCATCTCCCTCAACACCGGGCTGACGAGCACCAAGAACTATGGGAAAACCATCCTCACCAAGGTGGGCTAGGAAGACGACACATCTACCCCACAATCCTCTCTCGGTGTGAGGTGCAGTTGTGACATGTCGTCCCCCCCCCCCCAACCCCCTCCTGCAGGAAGCCGACCTGGTGACCACCCACGAGCTGGGCCATAACTTCGGGGCGGAACACGACCAGGACCAGGACTGCGCCCCCCGGGAGGACCAGGGGGGGAAGTTTGTCATGTACCCCATCGCCGTCAGCGGGGACCACGTCAACAACAAGGTATGCGCGGCTAAATTAATATTCAAATTTGTAATTTCATATTTTTGGGATTTTTATTTCAGAGATTTTCTTTTTGTGCTTTAGGGGATTTGGTCGACAAACTGGAATGTGTTTGATTCAAAAACAGTTCTGTTCTGTTGTCGCCATGGTGACAGCAGTGGTTGGGATTGTGTGTGTGTGTGTGTGTGTGTGTGTGTGGTGCCAGTTGAGTGGCATGCATGAGAACACACCTTCAGTCAAACACAGGGTGACAGGGTCCTAGTATTTCATAACATTTACAACATAACAAGTCCATTGGTCATTAACGGATCGCTCCTACATTCATCCAGTCTCGTCCTAATATCCTGTTTTACTTTGAGATGCGCCACGTTGCCCAATCAAAAAGGACGCATCTTTTCCCCCCGTCTTTAAAAGCTCGAGTTGAGTTGTTGTCCTACCGCTGTGTCAGAGGAGTGACCGCCACCCCGTGTCTCGCCAGCTGTTCTCCGACTGCAGTAAGCGGTCCATCGTGAAGCGTCTGAGGCTGAAGGCGCCGATCTGCTTCAAGGAGCGCAACAGCAACGTCTGCGGGAACTCCCGGGTGGAGCAGGGCGAGGAGTGCGACCCCGGCCTGCTGCACATCAACAACGACCGCTGCTGCACCTCCGACTGCAAGCTGAGGTCCACCGCTCAGTGCAGGTGAGCAAGGCAGTGCGATATGCAGGAACTGGCCTGTGATGGAGGTGTATGGAGGAGCGTTGTCTTCTCATAGATGCGATGTCTCCTGGGTTCGATTCCCTTCAGAAGAATTCAATCCAAGGTCTCGGAAATATTTTAATGTTATATCAAAATGGATGAAGATATCCTGAGACACTTACAGAGAATGTTTGAAGCCGAAAGAAGCTTTTTACAGAATCCATTCAAAGTTTTCAAAGTCTGTAGAGTTTACAAGTATACCAGGACGTTTCTCTTGAATGTGACTGTGTTTCTCTCTCTCTGTGCAGTGACAGGAACAGTGCCTGCTGTAAGGACTGTCACTTTGAAGCTGTGGGCGAGGTTTGCCAGGAACCCATCAATGCCACCTGCAAGGGAATGTCCTACTGCACAGGTCAGTTCCCTAGTTAGCTGTACTACCAGCGTTAGCTTACTATTCCACTGGTTAGCGTACTACCAGCGTTAGCTTACTATTCCACTGGTTAGCGTACTACCAGCGTTAGCTTACTATTCCACAGGTTACTGTTTGATATGAACACCTTTCAGCGCTTTCAACGGAAGCATCCTCTCAGTGTCTCGCCACCGACTGGCTGTCGTGCTGGACTAGATTTCCACTTCCTGTCACGTGTTTTTTGACCACAGGAAACAGCAGCGAGTGTCCCCCGCCAGAGAACGCCTCGGATCAGACGCTGTGTCTGGACAACGGAGCGTGTGCGGACGGAGTGTGTGTTCCCTTCTGCGAGGCGGTGCTCGGCCTGCAGTCCTGCGCCTGTAACGGTATGCCTCACCCCCCCCCCCACCCCTCCTCTCCGAGGATCAGAATAGCTCAACCCGGGAGAATAGAGTTGGGCATCGAGCTGGTCTCTTCTTCTTCTTCTTCGCTCCTTCAGAAACCAACTCGTCCTGTAAGGTGTGTTGCCGGAGTCTGCGGGGGGAGTGCGCCCCCTACCAGGACAACACCAGTAGCTTCCTGTTCCTGCGAAAAGGGAAACCGTGCACCGTGGGATTCTGCGATGGAGCGGTAAGACACGTCCGGTGTCTGTGTTGTTTTGCAGAAGTCACTGTGACGCAGGAAGTGTTAGAGATGTCATTCATTTTGAAGTATGAGCTTGCTGACTGCATGTAGACAATCGATTTCCTCTTTTCTAAACGGTGTCCACACAAACGTCTTTAAAGCAGCAGCCTCGCGAGGTTGTACATTTGAACGGCACAGCGTGTAATTCCTCCACGTGTCAACACGCGGCGATGCTCTATCACGAGCTGTGGCCTGCCCTTTGAACGAGGATTTGTCTGCATACCCTCATGTCTCAGGGGTGATGTGTGATTGGCTGGAGCTGCGTCATGTGCATGTTTTCCAGGGGAAGTGCATGAAGCAGGTCCAGGACATGATCGAGCGTCTGTGGGACTTCATTGACAAGTTGGACATCAACACGTTTGGCAAGTTCCTGGCGGACAACATCGTGGGCTCCGTGGTGGGGTTCTCCCTCATCTTCTGGGTCCCTCTCAGCATCCTGGTCCACTGTGTGGTGAGTGGATGGTTTTGATCCGGCCTTTACCTGTAATGTAGTCTTCTACTGCTACTAGTACTACTATTTTGTCATTTTCCAGTGATGACTATCCTGTCAACTGTACTTCCATATGTTTTAGTGGTCGTCGTCTTTGAAAGATTAGTCGGTTGTTTCCGTCTTTTGAGAACCACTGGTCTAGTGACACATGTGGGTCCTGAGGCCAGACCGGTTGAGAACCACTGGTCTAATGACACATGTGGGTCCTGAGGCCGGACCGGTTAAGAACCACTGGTTTAGAGGGCGTAGGGTTAGGAGACTGTAACTGTGATTAAGGGCTGTACTCATTAATCTGACTGGACTAGACTCTGTCACAAGCTCTCTTCCTGATTGGTGCTTCGTGTTTCTCTGCAGGACAAAAAGCTCGACAAGCAGTTTGAGCAGAACACCAAGTCCATGCTCTTCCCCAGTGTGAGTATCACCACCATCCGCTTCAACTCATCTGTTTTTGTTAACTTTGACCTTTTGACCCGAGCAGGGTGTCCTGACCCCCCCGTGTCTCCAGAATGCAGAGCTCCTGAGCAGCCTGGAGCCGGCCTCCATGCAGATCTTCAAACCCCTCCACCCCTCCTCGGGATACCGCTTCCACCCCCCCTCCGGACCCCAACAGACCAGCACCCCGCCAGTCTCTAGCCCTGCCCTTTTCCTGCCTCCCAGCCAATCGCACGCTCCCTCGCTCTCAGGTCCCGGCCTGGCTCCGCTGGACAGCCCGCACATCATGGCCACCATCCAGGAAGACCCGGCCCTGGACCCCCACCTGGACCAGGACGTGTTGGAGAAGGCCTTCTTCGGGGGGGCGGGGGGGCACACTGGTGTGGCACGCTCGTTTGAGGACCTGACGGAGCACGCCCTGGCCGGACGTAGCATAAAGGCACAGTCGTTCAGGCTGCAGCGGCAGAGACGCATCAACAGCAAGGAGACGGAATGCTGAGCGAGAGAGAGGGAGGGACCGCTGGGGCACCTGGGTAAATGATGAGGCCAAACACTCTTGCTCCAGGTTGGCTGAAGGTTAGGTTTTTTTTGGGGTACTGTTTCAGAGTCACTACACACATTGGTTATTTCAAAGTAAATTTGGACGGCAGAGCTTGTAACGCCAAAACGTCAACATGTGACGCCATGTTTTCTTATTTTTCTATTTACAAAAAACATTCACTGTAACCAGTGTTAATATTTCATGATGCCAATCCGTTTTCAGGCATATTGTCCCATTTTAGTGGACTTCACCAGCGGCACAGAACTGATTTCCTGGCGCATTTTATAACGCATTACAGACAGTTTTTTAAACATAGTGGAAATCAAAGCCATACAAATCTCTTTCTAGCAAGGAAATACCCTACCTAGTCTGTTAGTTTGAGCCACGTGGCATGAGAATTACCCATAATGCCATGCAATAATAATAATAATACCCATAAACCCAAACTAAACAGCAATGCCACTTGGTTTGTATTAACAGAAGCGTAGTCAGTATTACAGAGAGAACCAGAAACATGACATTTGACAGTTTCCTCGACAGTTTGGCTAGACTCCCAAAGAAGGGACTTTGAGGATATAATTGATAATTGATATTTCGGAGGGGAGTTCCTCTGTCTACGCTGTCTTGATAAGTGTATCTGTGGTACCATTTTCAGGTTCAATGTATCTGTTCACTTTGTTGCATTATTTAGTCATTTAGCAGATGTAAGTAAGTAAGATGCAAGTAAAACTTTATTTATATTAACAGAGGTTACCGAGTGCGTTACATCAGCAGTGACCCCTGTTATTTGGATGCACTACAACAAAATAAGCATTTGAATGCTTCCAACTACTTCTTTTAACTACTACGCCATATTGGGAATATTACGCTACTGAGATGTTCGACGTAAGCACTTTTCACACGTTTGTTTCCGTGTTATTTGTATTGTTACCATCTTGTACGAACCATCCAACGTATCTGGGGGTAAAACGTGTTTTATTTTTAGTACTCTGCACACGTGTCATTGTCACTCATGAATATAGTTTACGTAGCATGGGCTGATGTTTTTTTCTTCTTCACATGTCTAAAGGTCTGTTCACATTATAACGCCTCCTGGTCATTTATTTACCTCTGCAGTGCCTTTTGACAGTCAGTTTTTTTTTTAAACAGTTTTTTAAAATCTAGGCTCCATGTCAGAACCTCTGTTGTTATGTGGGCCAGAGGGCTGTTGAACCCACACACACACCATGTGTCATAATATCCCTGTAACAACGATACAAGCTGTTGAAAGAGTTTCATAACATCTGTTCTGGACTGTGATCGGTGACATGTTATCTACTCAATCCCCTGCCCCCCGACCACACCGCTGTAACCTTGTGAGTTTCAACATGGTGTATTTTATTGTCAAGTCTATGCAGACGTCTGCAGCGTAGACGGGGTTGTGTCATATTGGGAAACACATTTTATTTGGCAATATTTTAAAATAAAATAAAATCTGTTATTTGTATTGTTCCATTGTTGTTAGTATTTGTGGGCCAATAGGGGAAATTAGGAGCATTTAGTCCGTTTTTGATTGTACTGCGAAATATTTAAGACACTTTGGATAAAAGCTTCCACCAAATGGCATATATCTATATATTCAAAACCAATAAACACAACATACTACATAACACACACCATTTTTGGTTGTTTTGAAACACAAAGATAAACAAAACAAAAAATAACAGATAAATCCAGAAGTAGATCTTTTAATAACACGAGACATGACAGGTTCGGCTGGTTCCGGTTTAGGCTAGTCACATGTTCAGTGACTTGTTTTAAAATGTCCCAGGAGGCTGACATTTTATAGTTGGGAGGGAAATGAATAAAGAAGAATTTAAATGATTTATCTGCCAGATAAATGTATTCATAACTGCAGTACAACTGACGCTACTGTTGTACTGCTGTTATGAATACATTTATCTGGCAGCTAAATGTATTCAGAACAGCAGTACAACTGATGCTACTGTTGTAAGGCTCAGAGAGGTGAAACCAGACTTGTTAATGTTGGCCACTGATCTTTTTATTCTCATAGAAAAAAAATGTTACAAAGAAAAAAGTACAAAAGCTGCTGGCCACTGTGATTCCTTTGGAACCATTTCGTTTCAACAAAGACTCCATCTTTGTTTGACAAGGCAACCGCTAAACAAACTGGAATGAGGAGGAGGAGGATATTCTGGAGGTTTTGACACCGGTGGCGCTAACGCTAACTGGCTACACGGTGACCGCCCGCCGTCCCCGGTTGATGACCTCAGAAGACGGGGTTGAGGGCGTCGTGGAGCCTCTGGACGGCCACGTCCACCATCTCCCTGAAGGTCTCGTCGTCTGTGCCTCCCTCCTCGAACACCACCGCCTGTACAGGGTCAAAGGTCAAGCCCAGATTTAAATAGACACGCCGAGATTAAAACCACGGGGGAGGAACCATCAGCGGTGAGGCCCGGGTTATTGTTACTTGTCAACAAAATTGGACAAAGAGAGCAAACTAAAATGAAAATGTAATTTTTTTACAAATACTGAGAGGGATATTGGATCACATCCCAAGCTGGAAGCCCTGGAAGGATTCAGTCCTCAGATGGTTGGAACAAAGACGGGGGGACGCCACCCGTAACCTAAAGCAGGCAGTTTCTTTGTTCTCTCTACTCACGCGTGTCACCGGGTCGATGTGAACCGTGCAGCCGTCCACGGTCACACTCAGCTGTTTGTTTTTAAAATGTACACAGTCCCCACCGAACATGTCCCTGAGAGAAGGAGAGGATGGAGGAGGAGGAGGAGGAGAGGGTGGTGGAGGAACAGACGGAGCGAATACAACAACAATTAGGAGAGAAGAGTAGCAGGGCAAAATATAGAACATGATTGGTCGAAAATAAATATGAAGGGAAAGAAAGCGAAAGGACCCGTTCACCCAGATCTGAGCTCGGACTTCAGATATGAATCCAAAGTCTGATTTGTGAGACTAGTGTTGCCCAGTGAGACTCACTGCAGCATGAGCTCCAAGCGCTCCAGAAACACCACGATGTCCATGCCGTCCTTCTTGGCATCAATGACTGTAACACACACACACACACACACACACACACACACACACACACACACACACACACACACACACACACACACACACACACACACACACACACACACACACACACACACACACACACACACACACACACACACACACATTTTTATAATAAGTAACTAACCCTAACCTCGGGCCCTTTCTTCCACGCGCACGCGCTAACAGAGAAC
>OOFB01005544.1:5289-18205 GCA_900323305.1 Trachyrincus murrayi
CTTTAAATAGAAGAGCCTCCCGTTTGCTGTTGAAATACATCAATTGTGTCCTCATCCTCCATTTCAAGCTGAAAGAAATGACAGTGGAGTGTAAGAAGAATGATTCAGTTTAAAAGCAGTTGTAGAACAATGTCATTTTATCCATCTCATATATATATATATATATATCTCAAGGCCTGTGCAGGTTGTACCGCAGTGTTTGTTAATCTATAACGAGCACACAGACACCTTCTCACTAGCATATTTAGTTACAGCATTTCACCACTTTTGCCCTATAATTAAGTATAATCTCAATAATGCCAGCCGTCTGTGCTGCTTTGCAGGACAAACAGGTGTCACTCATTATGTACCAGGATACAGGTAGTAGACTAAACTAGTGGAGATAAGTCTACTACCTGTGCCCTGGTATAAAGTAGCAGACCCATTATGTGTTTGTCCTACGTTTGGCCTCTGTGAAAAGGATCTATTACAGGACCAAGACCATAACATACTTTCTATAAATCTCCATGGATGCAATTGTAGCGGTGTGTAATGAGCTCAAGTTGTACCGAATAATGAAAAACAACGCATGAAGATAAATACGCTTTGAATATGGGAATTGGCCACCTTCTCCTATGGTCGAGTAATTCAGCAAAAAAAGACAAACCATAACATTCATTACCAGTTAAACCACACCATCAGAGAATGACCTTACCTGTGAAGGTGTGTCTGTCTCATTAATGGGCTGACCATCAAATCGAAACCGTATTTGTCGCAATGACAGCCCCTGCATGGAGAAGATCAATGCTGTTAATCAATCCGTTAACAGTAGCAAACTCATAGCCAATGACTTAGTTTACAATTGTATAGCTAGGTGCATATAGAAAAGCATGCAACCCATGGGTAATGAAGTTGCAATAACTCAAATGGGCCCATGCAATATTGAATGGATAATTTAAAGAGGCAAAACAATCAAAAGATATAGACAGATCTTAATACCTGACGTTCACAATAAGCCTTCATCAGTTTATTTAAAGGCGTGTGCCTTTTGATCTTGAACTGAACCACGGACCCGTCCTGTCCAGCTACTTTCAAGTTGATGTGCTCATTGTTCTCAGTCTTCACTCCCTCCTACAAGGAACACAATACAACCTAGGTTTAGGCACGGCGTGCGTGTTCTTCAGCAACAAGAAGAAAGTGACTCGGTCGACAGACAAATAGTAAAGTCAATATATTCAAGACAAAAAGTGAAGAAAAGAAATAGATTGAACATGGATAACTGCGTCGGAATAGCTATGGTCTCTGCAAACGCAATAAGGGTACCATACAGTTAATGTAATGATCTCTGGGCTGGGAGGATAGAAGCATACCGCTGGCCATGGCCTTGTAGCATTAGCCATTTGCTAATTCAGGTTAATTCATTTTGACTGTAGACTAAAAGTGCCAAATGGTACAATCAAACTGGCTAAACAAATAGCCTATGAAGACGGGCAACTGAACATGAGAAAAGTATGGTAGTAACTTTACCAGCCCGCTGCTCAGATATTAGCTGCATTAGCTTAGTATGCTCATCCCATTGGCTAACTGGCTCGCTAGCTAGCATTAGCTAGATCCGGCGCACAATGTTTGGCGATTTCCCAAAACCAAATTGTTGAAATTAATCCATTGTCTTAAAACACTGATAAGCACACACACTCGATGCACATTTTGTACACCCAATCCAAACCATTAAAAATACAAAAAGAAAACCCTCTCCTCACCTTGGGCTTTTCGTCTGCCATGGCTGCTGTTGTGCTTGCGCGTGTCCTGGTGCGGCTGCGCTGTGGAGAGCGCCACTTTGCTTTCGGTGCAAGACTTGCAGTGAAAGCACTCAACTGCGCCGACCTGCACCGAGCTTTCCCCCACACCACGAAACAAATGTTTAGACTTTGATATAATTCTGCAATTTACGCATCAAGAGGTGAATTTATTTTTACAAATAATAATGATACCAAAACATTCTTGTCCATGCATTTTTATTTTGAAAAATATGTAGGCCTACTTCACATATTCATTTAAGTATAGGAAATAAATAATGTAATAACTTACAGCAATAACTTCTAACACGTCTGAAAAATACTTGTAAGACAAATATGCCAGTTTTATCTTTTACTTTCATTTACCAGAAAAGAGCCGCAACACAAAGAATGAACCTAGTTTATGACTGCAATACGATTGACATGAGACCAAAGCTTATTCACACACAAAACAGTTTGACAGAGAAAACTTTTCGGTAAGAGAGGGCTTAATGAATGAGGGCGATTAGGGAGGACATTATATTATTTTTTAATTAGAGGCCTGGCCAACCAATTCACATTTTAAGGAGCCTGACTGCACCTGTCAGGTAAATTAGGTTAATTTGTATTATCATCTAATAGTACTCACTGACCAGTTAGTTTTGGTGTGAAGCACCACCAGGTTGGCCATGAGTGGAATATTGAAAGCGACACAAGTATGTAGGTAAGAATTGAGCAGTGACCTACAATGCTGTAACAGTTAAACACTATAAAAAATAAAAAATACATTCACAATCCTCACACCAAAATAAATAAATACTGGCTCTGCAGCTGTACTAAATACATTTGAGTCATAATTGTTAAAAGGACAAAAGTCTCACAAAATGTGAGTCATACTGTAACAAGGTAATTCATTCAAGCACACGTTTATCAATGGTTGATATACCTCACTCCAAAAACTATGAAGATCCAGCCATCCTATCCCTACCATCACCATCCAACATGGCAGCTCATAAGTGATAGTCATGCCTCCCACTGTAAAAATACAGGTTCCCCGAAAGGTCCAGTATTGGTAATTAATTTTGCCACTAAGTTATTACTTTAATCTGACTGCTGTCAGTAAATAAGAGCTTTGTCTGCTTGAATCAGTTTTTGTATGAACAGTGAGAAAATTCATTTTTTCCCAAGCTTATGACCGTTTCTTCTCAGACAAAATTATTCAGGTGCACAAGAACCAAGATGCACAAGATGGGGAAGACACAAAAAAGGGAAGATTATAAATGACCTGAAGTAGGAATGGTTGATTTCATTGAAACGTTAGCAAAGTGAACAATACAGCATACTTAATGGTAACTTAATTAACATTAAAATGAAGTACTGCATGAATTTTTAGTTTGTGTGAAAACTTTTCGCCTGACCCGTTTTCCCAAAGTGGATCTCATCTACTGTGCCTACTGCACTGGCATTGTGGTGACATCTGAATTAAGTCCACAGTGAGGACATTTAAAGCAGATCCAACCAACGGAGCTCCTTGTATGAATGCAAAACACTGCAATGATCCATTCGTATGAGCTCCCAGAAGAGGTGGACACTACCATGACTCTACATTGGTCTTGAACTTCTAGCTTTGATTATAGTTCTGCTTGCTAGGGTTTCAAGAAAGTTAGTTAATGCTGCCCAACACAGAGCCAGGCTATAGAGCATTATAGCATTATATTATTATAAGGCTATAGATCATTATAGCATTATATTATTATAAGGCTATAGATCATTATAGCATTATATTATTATAAGGCTATAGAGCATTATAGCATTATATTATTATAAGGCTATAGAGCACCCCATTTCTCAGCAGGAGGAAACTGCTCAACCTCTCCAACTTCTGTGCACGGCTGCTCCCCCAGCATGAATGCCAACTTGTATCTCATCCGCACCTTCTCCTGTAAAACAAACAGCAACATAGATGTGCACACTTAGATTAACTTAATTAACTTAAAAGGTGCTGTATGTCAGATTTAAGAGCTAATATTTTAGTGTAATTTAAAAGAAATGGCATAGCCATCCGTCAGCTAGTGAGTGAAATGCACTGCGGGAATATCTGTTTCGACTCGACTGCCTCTTTAGACCGCTCCCGGCTAATTTCTGACCAATCAGGGCATCTCTTCCCTGATTGGGTCGGGGAATCACAGGTGTGTGAATGCAGCACTTCTCAATGGTGGGGAAACTTAGGGAGGGAGAAGGGAGGGGGAAGGGAGGGAGAAGAGAGGGAGAAGAGAGGGAGGGGACGTTTTTTGTTCAACATCTTGCTCTCCTCTGCTCCCTCTCTTTTAATCTCTTGAATGTTACCCACAGCAGCTTTAAATACAGCCCCTTGAAGTAAGATACTGTGTAGCCAGAAAATGCTTAGTCTTGGTCATATAAAACAAATCATTCAATTGTTAGTATATATACTATGAATAAGAACCATTTAGGTGGATGCTTATTCATTAGCAGTGGTAGGTAGTAACGCGTTACAAGTAGCACACAAAAAATAGTTGTTTTTTTAAAACTGTACTTCTACTCTTTACTCGAGTATATTTTTGAGCCAGTAATCTACTTATTACTTTGCTACATTTGCCATTCATACCTTTGTTACTAGTCTGCTAGTCTGCTCTAAATGCAGGAGGGGGGAGAGCGCACGAGGAGCACCTCTACTGCAGATGAAATGGAGAAAGAGAAGGGTAGGTAAGGAAGAGAGGGGTAGAGAGGAAGAGATGGAGAGAGAAGGGAGGAGAGGAAGAGAGAGGGAGAGAGAGAGAGAAGGGTAGGTGAGGAAGAGAAGGGTAGAGAGGAAGAGATGGAGAGAGAGAGAAGGGTAGGTGAGGAAGAGAGGGGTAGAGAGGAAGAGATGGAGAGAGAGAGAAGGGTAGGTGAGGAAGAGAGGGGTAGAGAGGAAGAGATGGAGAGAGAGAGAGAAGGGTAGGTGAGGAAGAGAGGGGTAGAGAGGAAGAGATGGAGAGAGAGAAGGGTAGGTGAGGAAGAGAGGGGTAGAGCGGAAGAGATGGAGAGAGAGTGGGAGATTGTTCATATCTTAGTTGTATAGGCTATCCTTATTTGTTTGATGAGCATACCTGCTCTACTTTTATCAACAAGTGCTGTGTTTTTTTATTATTTTGCACTGGCCCGCAGACCCTAAAAAATATTTAAATGGAAAGTAACTTGTACTTGAGTAATTAATTAAGCAGGTACTTTTTTACTTTTACCTGAGTAGGTTTCTCAACTGGTAATTTTCACTTTTACTCGAGTCATTTTTTATATGGGCGTAATTATACTTTTACTACCCACCACTGTTCATTAGTGAAAGGAATGAATGTAAAAACTGGACTCAAGTACCTTAAGTGGGTTGGCCAGCAAGATGACTTGGGTGATGGCAGCAGGAGGTAGAATGGGGTTGAATGCAGCTAGCTCTGTCCCGGACGGAGGCTGTAGTCTCAGCTTCATAGACTAGAGAGGAATAAACAAAACAAGAGACTGTTCACAGTACCAGCCATGTATTCATCTATATCCCTTATTTGACAAATAAGGAAATGTTGATGTGCACATCCTGTGTGTTGCACCTTAGGGACCGCAGCCTGCAGAACTATGTTGCTGACGTGCAGTGGGGCTGTGTTGAGCATGGAGGCCAGCATCACAAGTACATCAGGTCTGTCTGGTGGGCAGTCAGAGGCAAAATGGAGCAAAACTCGGACGCCGTATTTGTCATATGCAGTTACCGGGCACACTTTGCCTAAATGCCAAAATAAACAAAGAAACAAAATCAAAGTCAGACAAAGGACAAAATCCACAGTTGAACTTCAAATTCTATTTAAATCATTCATGAAATCATTAAAAAGAAAACCAAAACGTGACTCACTTGGTTTGATTGCCTCCAGAGAGACCTTGACACTGGACAAGGAGATCTCCTGGCCCTTTGCTGGACTGGGCTGACTCAGGGTGAGGACAGGGGACAGTGAGCGTAACAGAGGGCTGTCGTCTGCCTGACTCTTTATGGGTGGGAAAACAGAAGGTCCTGCTGGCACCCCTCCCAGGAGAAGGGGCATGGGGGAGGAGGATGTGGAAACCGCTCCCGGCAACCCTCCTGCGCCCAGCATGCCAGTTGTACTGAGAGCAGTGAAAGACAAGTGTCAACTTTGGTAGAAATTATGAAAATAAATAAAGAATGAAAGAAACTAGCTATATCTGCGCTAATGGAAAAGCAGCCTTAATGGTTAACAGCCTAGCACTTCTTTACCCATTAGTTGGCATTTCACACCTAGATGACAGCAAAGGCGCTGTAATAGTGCCATGACAGTACAAATACATTTAAAAGTATTTTAAATGCATTTTTTGGAATGACTCACGTTTTGTGACTACCCAGGTCGAGCAAGGCCAGATCCTGCAGAATGCCGTTACTAGAGCCTGGGGGAACCGGGGTAGAGCTTGCTGGCTGAAGAGAAGCCACACTGGTGACCTGCGATGGGAACACCGTTGCTGAAGCAGGGCTGGGGAGAGACGAGGCGAAGGTGCTGCCGTACGACTGGTGGCCAGCAAGTGGAGCTGTGGCGGCTGAGGAGGACGAAGAGGAGGTAGCTACTGAGGTTCGCGGGCTGGGGACGGTGGTGGCTGAGGCAGACTGGGTGGTAAACGGAGACGCAGAGAAGACAGCGGAGTGGTGGATGGTTGAAGCTGCGGTGGAAGACTGGGCCGGGGGAGCTGCTGTGGAGAGGCTGGTAGAAAACACTGAGGACGTGGAGAAGGAGGCCGGGGCTGAAAGGGAGGCAGGGCCGAAAATATCAAAGTCCTGAATGGAGTCCTGGAGAAAAAAATGAATAGAACGACAGATAAGCAAAGAGATTTGAGCACTGAAAAAAAAGCAATACCATTTTATTCCATGCATCAAAATAATTGACCAACCTGTAAGGATGTCAGTTGATGATGCAGGGGTTCATGTCTCGTGATGGTTGATTGACTTAGAACAGGGGCAGGCTCACCGATACCTGCCAAACACATGCATCCCCATGAAGCAAAACTATAAAACACGAGTCCATTTGGTGACGCCAAGTTACTCTCAATGTGGTCAGTCAGTTCATGTGCGATGATCACCTAAGGACAACAGCTCCTCGTCCAGCAGCGACAGGGCCGTGGAGGGTGCCATGGAGGAGTCTTGTGGCTCAGGGCTGGCGGTAGCGCCGGTCCCGTAAAGCAGGTCTGCAGGGATGGACAGGGAGGAGGGTGGGGCCTGCTGATGGTTGGAGGTGGCTGCCGGGGGGGCCTGGAGGTCCAGGCCAGCTAGATCGATGAGCACCTCCGACTGTTTTGCCTTGTGACCTGGGGGGTTTGTATAACTATTGTTACAAGTGATTTCTAAGCACTGGGGATAGCGCAGGTATGGCGCGTATGACGCTAACTTACGGCTGCTCTGGGATTGGCTGATCAGTCCCACGCGGGACTGAGCCACTGTAACCTAACTCACCTGGGAGAAGCTGCCGCGAGAGTCAAAAACATCCTGGACACCGAGTGAAGAGGAGTTTGTGTTCGTTGGAACGATTTTGATAGTGAAACTTGTCTTTTGAATTAATCGTCATACGCGGATGTGTGTGTGTGTGTGTGTGTGTGTATGTGGTAATTAGCACGGCACTTGGATCACTGCACTGACTGAACGACGGATAGGAACCGCATGAGCTGGCCCAGGCCCACTGGAAGACTGGTGAGAGAGCTGGACCGCTGGAGCCCTGGTGAGTAGCACATAGCTCAATACGTTTCCCCGGTGCTCTCTTTGTTTCTGTCTCTCTCTCCTCACCACAAACAGGACTGGTATACGGACTGTAAACGTGTATTTAGTTCGTAACACTATCTTTACACAACTGATTGTGACCGACTGTATATTATCAGTGAAAGTGTAGCGATATACAACTGACAGATTAATGTAGCTTGACTACAGTAATATGGTGACATACAAAGACAATTTATCAGCTCAAGTGATTAGTACTGAAAGCCTGCGTACGAGTTAAATGTTCTTCTGTCTCTCCGTTGATGGTCTGTCCTTCTACAATCCTCTTGTAGGAGTTAATGACACGGGAGAGGTCATCACTGGCCTGCAGGATGATTCCTGGTGGGAGGTGAAGGTAACAGGGTTAAGACGGGTGTAGGAGACACCAAACACTCACAAACACCATTTAGAAAACAGCTGGTTGTACAGACAATAGCCTGGTTTAATTGTATGTTCTTATAGCCGCTTTGGTTGAGTTTTTACATGAGTACATCCGATCTGCCATGCTCTATAATAGGTGTCTGCGCAATGCGCATTTACTGAATTAACTACAGTATTTGTAAATCTTATGTGCATTTGTGATGATTGATACTAATCTTATTCTATAGTCACAAATGAGGCTTTATTAAACAAGAGGGGATTTCCACCATTCCTTACCCAAGTCACTGTCATCGTCCTCAGTTTCAGTGGCAAGCTTGAAAACAGTCTGCCTGAGCTTATCACAGTCTCCATACAACTCCTGTTGACCAAATCAGCCATGTTCCAAATAGCTGTCTCTTAGAAATACAGACATTTAAGACTGGATGGCAATACTTAATCGATTATTCCTTAAACTGAGTCTGACTGAAAAGATCTAAACGAATACAATCATTATGTACGCAATAAAAATGGATGTGGTGAAATAAAACCCCCACGAGAACTCATTTATACCCAATGTTAACAATAGCCGTCTATGTGCCTCCTCATTTTAGAACAATTTAAGCATTTTTGCTTTGTCAACAAATAAACAAAAAAAAACATGAATGGAACTGAATAAATTTGAAGACCGACCCTGATGATCTCCTTGTCTCCATCTGTGGAGACCTCTGCACTGAAGTGACTCAACATCTCATTGAGGAGTTTAACACTGTTGTCCACTTCCTCCAGGGTTCTGTTCGTCTTTTTAACCTTCTGGGCCCGCACCTCGTCCTGGAGAGAGAACACACAGAGGACATGATTCATTACTTCAACTACTAGATTCATTTGACATAAATACACAAGGAAGGTTGTCCTTGGCTCCACCCATCCAATCATTCATCTGCCTGTTTTTCTGATGTAAAAGCACGTTTACCAGGGCCACAAACACCCTGCATTGTAACCTACAGTGTTTTCAATCGACTTATCTGGCATTTCTCTGGAGGTGGGAAAAAAAACTGAGAAATGCTACGCAATCATGAGAAGAATTTTAATACTAGACGGATGCCAGTTCTCACCTCTTTCACCATGTTTTTGATGAGCCGGTTGGCCTCTTGCAGGTCCTCAGGTTTTTTGCTCTTGAGAAGTTCTGCTAATCTCTATGGAAGGCAGAGAAATCCAGCAAGCCACATCAAGTGGGGTTAACAAAGGTCAGGTCAGTCCCACGGCCCGTTTCCCACAGAAAACCCCAGCCAGCCAGAGCAAAGCACAACTCTGCCCCCACGCCTTAAGAGAAAACAAACTATGAGCTATTCATAAGCTTGATGCAACACTAACCCACCAACGGTGTGCCCTTTTAAGGTCAAGATTTGGGCATTGATATAGCTGTAATATTACTCATTACTGCAAAAAGAAATACATGTATACTACTAAACATACAAGTGGATGCATGTGTAATGTGCACATGTTTGGGGACAATTTTCTAAAAATCATTCCTACCCTACTCTTCTCTTCGTTTTCAAAAACAGGATTCTTGGGCCGCAGGGAAGGTGAAGGTATTAGTGTGTTATCCTGAGGGACTTCTGGGTCCACTGACACAATTCCTGAAATCAAGACACATCCTCAGTCAGTGGAAGAGGCACGAGAGAGAGAAAGTTCAGGTGCAATTCCTCCTCCTCCTCCTCCTACTACTATTATTATTATTATTAACAATGATGTAAGAGTGACATCAGATGAGTATAATATATAATCTTGTACAAGTTAAAGTGGTTTGTTACCTTGCTTCTTTAGCATATGATAGGCTTCTGAGATCTTTGCCTCATCGGGTAGAGAAACAGTCCAACTGTATAAAATCTCAATGACCTTATTCTTCACTTTCTCCGATATTCTGTCTCCAAAGTACTGAAAAAAAACAATTAAAGGGTTAGAAATAGAATAATCAAAGGATTAGAAAGTCACCAGTATTGGGCTTTGGACATCTATGACTGTTAACATGGACATGAATAACACTGTTATAAATCGGCTTTAGGCCATGTAAAAGTGGCCATGTAAACAGCATTTCAGTCATTTCTGTATGGCTGCAAATCACTAAAGAAACTCCATGAACAAATCTTGGTTTGCCAGTTTCAGTTGATCCAGCACATGTATTACACATAGTCCGTTTTTCCACTGACTTTTTTGATCAAGCAAACATGCCTGAGCTGAAAGGAGCTGCTTGTTGTGTCAAATAGCTGGAGCCTTGCACTATGAAATCATGTCATTACCTCCTGCTCTTAGAGAAGGTGAGAACAAGTAGAGCATTTGTTTGTGTTTTGCTAAAGTGAACACTAACCTGACGCGCCAGATGGTTTGTTACACAGAACCATCTGGGAAGTCATCCTTTGAAACTGTTTGGAAAAGGGCTGGCTTTTCAAAAAATACTTGTCAGGTGATTGAATCTGTCTATCACCATCTATCATGGGTTAACGTCAACCAATCAGATCAACAAACCATATGACATAGTAGAGCGAAAACATCTTTTCTATAGAGAAAAGCCTTCAGTGCCGTTCTTTGTGCTTCTTTCAATGAAGAAATACTCGCCAGTTCAGATAAAACAGATGCTATAGCAGGACCTACGCTAACCTCTTTAGGAGCCGCCATTGTTATTTTAACAGTGGTTTCTTGCTGTCGTCAGCCTGGCGAGATGGATGTTGTTGATTGTTGAATGTAAGTACAGTATGAGTTACTGTGAACCGGGGTCAAATTCCTTCCATGTGTAAAAGCATGTTTGGCCAATAAAACCCGATTTTGATTTGATTCTGATTCGGGATTCGCAAGTGAATGTGATCTTGTGAATCCAGCTGCCTTGCAAGGTAAATAAAACACAGCAGTACCCACGGAAACCTGAACAATTACTGAAATGTAAAAAAAAAAAGAAACTGCTTGCTCAAAGGTTGTTTACAAAGAGTGAGCATGTTGAAGTGTCTTGTACCATTAAACATGCAAAATAGTAAACCTTTGTGCACACATGCAGAGACATTTACAGTAAAAACAACTCCACCAGTGCTTACAACTTTTCTCTTTTTTAAAGGAGAAAAACAATCGAACCGTTTTTCATACAAGCTTCATACCTGCCCTATGCAATGCTTTCACTGCAGCCATCATTTGTGTTTAATATTATTTGAAAGCCACCCACTGTGTCAAACTGGTCGATTATTATTGCGCCGGTGGTGAGTCTCTCCCAGAAAGAAGGTTCACCTGAACAACCCCCAACTACACTAATCGTCTGCAACATTGAGTTAAAGTCAGCAGTGACTCGGTGTTACCCGGGTGCCAAAGTAGTCCGTCTACTTCCCTACTTCCCGAACTATTGACAATATATAGATTTTAAAAGAGTGGTCGTCCATGTTGGCACGAATCACATTCCCCAGCAGCAATCTGAACTGTTGAAAAGGTGACTTCGCCAACCTTTTTAACTTTTTAAAGATCACTGATAAAGAAATATCTCTTATCTGATTGCCACGCTGGGTTAAAGAATTTAGTCTTTTTGAACTCCTCAGCCTCCACACCTGGCTCCAGCGTCAATGTAGAGTGCAGGACTTTATTGACAATTTTAACCTTTTTTGGGACCAGAATTTTTTAACTGAGGTGGTGATCGGCTAATAGTTCTCATAAGATCCTGTATAACCCATGTTTACATCTGCCTCTAGTCCAGTGGTTCCCAAAGTGGGGGGCGCAGAGCTATTGCAGGGGGGGCGCAGCAAGGCGAATGAATGAGACATGCTTGAGCCCTGCTAACATGGACAAGTTTGTGACGAGGCTCCCAGCTAAACGCAAAGCAGAGGATGAATCCTCACCAAATGTGCCAGCTTCCCAAGCAAAAGTCAAGACAAGAAAATATGATGAGGCATATATCGCCTTCGGCTTCACCAGTACAACGGTGGGTAACGAGGAGAGACCACAGTGTGTTGTGTGTCTGAAAATACTAGCTTGTGACAGTTTGAAACCGAACAAGTTAAGACGCCACCCGAGACAACACACCCGGAGCACAAAGACAAACCAGTTGATTACTTTAGAAAAAAACTCATAACTGTCGCGCACAGCAGAGTCACTTTACTAAAGCTGCATCTGTGCCTTTAAATGCTCAACTCGCCTCATATAAAGTTAGCTACAGAGTTGCTCAGTGTAAAAAGCCGCACACTATAGCCGAGGAATTAATACTTCCCTCTGCTATCGATATGGTTTCCACAATGATCGATGAAGCAACAGCCAGCAAGCTAAAGGCTATTCCTCTGTCAAATAACACTATCGCAAGGCGCATTAATGATATGTCAAAGGACATAGAGGAGCAGCTTAATGACAAGTTACGAGACAGCCGCTTTGCTCTGCAGATGGATGAAGCGACTGACAGTAACAAAGACTGTTTACTGATATCGTACGTCAGATTCATTGATGGCGATGATTTGAGGGAGGATCTGCTTTTCTGCAAACAAGTTACTACCAGAGCCACTGCAGACGAACTATTCAAAATCATTGACATTTACTTGAGAGAGGCCGATCTGAAATGGGAGGACTGTGTGGGGATCTGCACCGACGGGGCTCAGGCAATGGCTGGGAAACGAGCTGGGCTGCAAGCGCTCATTAAGCGCGTTTCCCCCGATGTGCAGTGGACACACTGTATGATACACCGAGAGGTGCTGGCGTCTAAACAGCTGAGTCCCGAGCTGAACGATGTAATGACATCAAAACACGACCTGTCAAAGCCAGGATTTTTTCTGCACTGTGTGAGGAAATGGGCTCCGATCACACAGCTGTTTTGTTTCACAGCGAGGCGCGATGGCTGTCACGTGGGAAGGTCCTATCCAGGGTCTTTGAACTGCGAGATGAGATCCGCATCTTTTTGGAGGAAGAGGGTAATGAACTTGGCCTCAAGTTTAGTAATAACTCATTAAAGTTGCATACCTCAGTGACATGTTTCAGAAACTCAATGAACTAAATCTGC
>OOFB01005550.1:7595-19810 GCA_900323305.1 Trachyrincus murrayi
GACATCACAAGTGGGAGTGTCCACCCAGATGTATGATGGATAGATAAGCCTCCCAGTTGCTACAGTCCACTGGGTAGGCTGGTAGACTGATCCAGTCATCATACATCTGGGTGGACACTCGCACTTGTGATGTCACTAGAGGGTAGTCACATGACAATTTTAAAACGGCTTGTAATGGCTAATCACACTCACACCTGGTGGTGTAATTGGGGCCCTTTAATGAACCTGTGGCATTTCCTATGCTGTACAGATGGAGAACAAGGAACTTCGGGACCTGCTGGTGATCAGCAAGAGCTCCGTGAAGATCCAGAGAGAGCACAGCGACCAGCCTGCTGCTGTAGCACCTCTAGACCCGCCCTCCGACGCAGAGGCCAATCAGTGAGCAGCACGGGCTCGAGGGGAGCAAGGGGATTGGTACATTCTGAACCTTCTGCAGTATAAGCCACAGCGTGTCATCCTGTGTCGTGGACATTACCAGCGTTGCAACTGGATGAGACTCCAACTCACTCACTTGATGTATATTCTTCATCTGTGTGTATGTTAAGACTGTGTGATAATGAGTTAAGGCGTGGGAGGGTGCTAAGTGAAACGAAGCTAAGCTAAAGCAAGACACCAACGATGGGAAACGTGGGGAAGAAAGATCATCATATATTTTAGTTTTTGCCAAAGAAACATTTGCTTTTTTTAAGGACAGTTTCTACCTCCGTTATGCCCCATTTATGTTCACGTGCCCAAACACAATGTGCTGTTAGTTAAGTCCTATTGTAACCCTGTAGCTCCCAGTGTAGAAAAAGCGGTGCTTTGATTTTAACGCCAGCCTTATCATCCGTGGCCGTTTCATGTCTCTTTCGTGTGACTGTTGTGGAGTGACTATACTGATTATTCGTATGGAAATCTATATTTCATCCTGTTGGATATATTTTGTTACATTTTGTATAAAATCACGTGTTTCACATAAACTGCTTTGATAATGTCTGTGTAACATGTTAGATACTTTTTTTCAGATTAGGATGTGGGGGTATTCAAATATTCCTTCGAATAACATATTTTTGCATAATTTATGGAAGTGTCAAAGTTTTAAAAGTCAGATAAACAACAGACATTTGGACATTGTGTAGTTGCATTCAATCAGCTCAGGTAATCGGTAATGAGGTAAATATTCTGTATGACGTCATGACAATGTAAAGATTTGTGTCAAAATAAAGTTTGTGTATCAAAGACCGCATAAAATACTATGTGTCATGTGCATTTTTCCATCTTATCGCGAGATGGCGATATTGCGCCAGCTTAGTTGGCCGATCCAGGTATCGCGAGATTGTAGCTGCAGGGAGGCTCGTGGAGCTACATTTGACATTTGCAGTCAGTCGAGTCGTTGCTAAACATGTCTGAGAAGGAGCTGGGGAAGAAGTGGGACCGCTGCCTCGCCGATGGTGCCGTGAAGATCGGTAAATAGTCCGGATTCAAACCCCTCCAGACAGCATGTTGGTGTGGACCTATTATCCATGTAGCTTTCATTGTAAAAAAAAAAAAAGGAAGGTCCCGTCATTGACTTTAGCGAGAAGCTAAGTGGCTAGCTAAAGTCAAGGACCGCGCGCACGTCTTGTGAAGGACAGTTATTCAATTAAATCGATTAATCACTTATCATTGATCAGTCCTGGCCGGTAACCCGTTTGGTCAGCCTTTTTAGTATTTGACCTTCTTATTACAACCCATAACCCAGTCACGGTGACAGCTAGCTGACGTTACACGTCCCTCCTTATCAATATCATTCACCTGCACAGGTACATTATACCTGTATCTACATTATACCTGTATCCTGTAATGTACACCTGTATCCTGTGATGTACACAGGTACATTATACCTGTATCTTGTAATGTACACAGGTACATTATACTTGTATCTTGTAATGTACACAGGTACATTATACCTGTATCTTGTAATGCAAGACTCAATTCCGAAGTCAATGCAGAGTAAACCTGTTACCTTTTGAGATGATCCCAAAATATATTCCACCATGAACTGTATTCATGCACAAAACAAATGTACATTGTGGATGTATCTCTGCTATGCACACATTGGGATGTTTTAACAATACGAGTCTCCTCTTTCAGGTGCTGGTCTGGGCTTAGGAATCGTGTTTTCTGTCGTGTTCTTCAAGCGTAAGCCCTCAGCAGGTTCATGTGTGATAGTTTATTGAACCATGGTTGTGTAGCACTTAGTGGTGTGTATGGGCCCAGCTGCCAGAGATGACATTTCATCAATAAACCAACACAATATCATACGGTTTGCTTTATATTTAGACATACCACTACACATATTTATCAACAGTGGACGTAAATACAAGAAATGTCAATTCAACCATGTAAAACATGTCTATCAGGCCTTTTCACCTTCATTGGTCAGTCACTCATGCAATGATTTGAACACACCACAGTGGATGTTCTGTGTTCGCATCCATCTTAAAGGGACCCTATTCTCCCACCAGGTGTGAGGCTGATCAGTCATTTCAAAATCTATCCACGAGTGACATCACACGTGGGGAGTCGTCCACTCAGATGTGTGATGGATGCGTCATGGGATATAGTGCGGAAATAAGTGTGCGTCAGGCGTACTTATTTGATGGTGCCTTATGGGTATTAAAGTAGTGCACTATTATGACTAATCAGCCTCACACCCCTGGTGGTAAAATAAGAGCCCTATAACATGATGCGAGCACAGGCAGGAATTAACAGTTGCTCAAATGTGTTTTTCAGGACGCACATGGCCAATTTCATTTGGCGTGGGAACAGGACTTGGCATGGCAGCTTCCAACTGTCAGAATGACTTGAGATCACATTATGTGCTGCACGGAGGCGCGAAGGTTGGTCTCCACGCTATTCCTACCAATGCTAACGCTACACTAGCGCTCCGCGCCCCATTGCATATCATTATAAGAGCTAATCCATAGCATAGTAACGTGGGCCATGTAACTAATTCTGCTTTCTGATTTGTCTCCCTCGGCAGGAACAGTAGACGGGTGTCGTCGTGCGTGTCAGCGAGGGACTGATTTCATTTATTTAGAAATTGTATTGCATTATTGTGTGTTTGGGTGTTAACCATTTGCACTGTTGTCCAGAAAGCACTGTGTCTCTCTGGCTGACGATACCCCCCCTTCTAACTTGTTCACGCCTGCCCAGACTGTATTTCTCTAATAAAACGACCATGAAGACAAAGGGAAGTCGTCTTGTTGGGTTTATTTGGAAGGCGATGAGGTGTGAGGTTGGACAGCACTCTTAAGTGTGCATTATTAAGCACTCTGTATGCTTTCCTGTGGGTCGAGTGGTAGGTTGACTAATTGGTTGCATCAAAACGCTGGGGTTTTAATTAACTCCATAACGATCCGGTCGCTGTATTGTACGTTGAATTCGCTCTCGCTCTTCATATTTAAAAACCCTAATGTTCAGTCTTTAGAAAAAGGCACAACTAACACAATGAATAAAAATACAGGTTTTCTCAGACTCCACCAAATTAGCCGCTTACAAACAAGTCTATTCATACCTTTTAATAATGCAGCGCCTTGGTGGCTCGCCGGGCCTTTTAAAAAGGGGTCCCGGTCACAGAAGAAAGGAAGCGTCGCCCACGCCGAGGTCTGTGATGAGGAATTAGCATTTCTTGGACGTGGTGGTTGTGCATGAGCATGCATTAACAGACGCCTCGCGACACTCGCACATCTGAGGAGGAGGAGGGAGCGCTGGAGTGGCCGATACGGGGATTAAGGTGAGCGCCGGCTCACAAGTCGCCATAGCCCCCCCGCCTCCCCCATGGTAACATCGGGACCCTCCCCCCCGCCCTCCCTTATCAATCATTGGCATGGATTTTTCTTTTAGTACGTGAGAGGGGCGGGATGGTCAGGTGGTACGGATCACCTGTGACCTGTGCTCAGGTGTCTTTGGGGGTTGATTCCCTGGTTCTCAGATGCTCTCCTCTGTTGGTTTGTGCTCCCTTTGCTCTTTAGCTTCAGGTTGCCTCCAGCCCTCCTGCTTGTAGTTTTGACTTCACCTCATGCAGGGACCGTATTCTCCACACACCCACACACTGCTTCACTACTGATGGCCCACGTTCGTTCGTATGTTATTGCTTGTGTTTTGGTTATTTCAATCAAGTAAAGAAGGAAAATAAATATCTTTTGAAAAGTCATTCAATCGGTATAAGATACCTGGTTAAGAATTTTAGTTTATTGTTTAATAAATCATGACTAAGTAAAATATTTTGGTGATTCTCCATCAGTAGCGTTATTGGAGCAACCAAGGCACAGTTACTCTCAATTGCAGAGGACTTTACATTGAGCTAACTGATAAAAGACTAAAAGAATCACAACAACACAAACAACAACAACAATAAAGGTTGAACAGGACCCATCCACTAATGTGTTGTTGGGCTCTCGAACGTTTGAGCAGCAAAAAGTGCTGCCGATTTTGAAACAAACGAGTTGAATTTGGAAACTATGAGGTTAAAGGTAGAGTGGAATGTACATTTGATCTGGGATTACACTCCATATTTAAACTCTTGATTGATTGGTGCACAAAAGAGTGCTTAAGTCTAACCCTATTCAATTGTGGAATCCTGTATCTCCGGTTTGATGGTAACAATTCGTATTCACCGTTCAGGACATGGTCATTATATGTTGGTTGGAAGTCTGGCAGATTCTAGTAATTTGCCTGACTTGGATAGCACCCCTGTTGTTTCAGGTTGTGAGACCGGAGTCCAGGTCCAGGTTTTTGTCACGTTCCCGAGCCGGTTTGTCTCCTCCTCTCGCCCTGATCTTCGTGGTTGGAGACGTAGAGGTCGGAGGTGAACTTAAGATCTCACGAGAAGCGGTCTGGAGGACGTGTGGCGTGCTCTGTGGATATTTTGGGCTGTTTTTTTTTGTCTCTCCCTCATTCACATTCCGTCTCCATATTCTCCTGGTTTCTCTCTCTCTCGCTCTCTCCCCATCTCTATATTCTCCTAGTTTTTGTCTCTGTCTCCTTTCATCTCTCGTCTTCTATTTTTCTCTCTCTTTCTCTCAACTTTCATTCCCCCCCCTTCATCACCGCTCAGTCATGCTAAAATCGGAGCAGCCTACCTCTCCCCTCTCCCCTCTGGTTCCTCTGCCCGCCCCCTCGGTGGATGTCGTAGCTGTGACACGCCGCTTTGAAAGCCCGCTGCGAGCGGCTGAATGGCTCAGTGTCTCTCCACCCGAGAGGAGGAGAGCAGGCGAGCACCCGGCCGGCAGCATGGGGAGACGGAGCGCGCCGTGTGGGTGATAGTTCCCAACGCCTGGGGGGAGAGGAGAAGGAGGAGGAGGAGGAGGAGGAGGCGACCGCAGTGCGCCTGAAGGGTTTCCCACTCCCGGGATAGACGACTGTGAGAGTGAGATGACTGTGAGAGTGAGTAATGGAGTGCAGATCCGTTAACCCCGGCGAGGAGGAAGGATTCAAGACTTCTCGGTACAATAAGAACCCCGTGGCCTCTGTTTAGTACCGTCACCCTGGGAGAGAGCACCAGCGTGTTCTCTCTCTCTCTCTCTCTCTCTCTCTCTCTCTCTCTCTCTCTCTCTGTGGTTCCTCACGGCTCCCCTCAAAGAGACGAGGAGTCGAGTGTCCAGAAGAGGGGACCCCCCCCCCCCTGTGGAGGGCGACTCACCCCCAAACGTTGACTCCTGATCGCCGACTCTCCTCCTCCTCCTCCTCCTCTGCTAGGCTTCGACAGCCCCAGGCCAGACATGGACGCCGTCAGCCCGTTAGAAAGCCAGAACGGCAGCTTCTCGACCCCCGGTGGTGGTGTTGGCATGGGCGGTGTTGGCGCCGGCGGTGCCTGGGGCATCACGGGCAGCGGCCCCTGGCTGCTGGCCTTCATGCTGACAGCCATCATCCTCATGACGGCGTGCGGCAACGCACTGCTCATCGCGCTGGTGCTGGCACACCGCTCGCTCCGCTGCACCTCCAACTGCTTCCTGGTGTCGCTGTTCCTGTCCGACCTGATGGTGGCGCTGGTGGTGATGCCGCCCGCCATGCTCAACGTGCTGTGCGGCGCCTGGGTGCTGTGGCCCGCCTTCTGCCCCGTGTGGCTCTGCTTCGACGTGATGTGCTGCAGCGCGTCCATCCTCAACCTGTGTGTCATCAGCCTGGACCGCTACCTGCTCATCATCTCGCCGCTGCGCTACAAGCAGCGCATGACCCCGCCGCGGGCGCTGCTGCTGGTGGGCGCCGCGTGGGGGCTGGCCGCGCTCGCCTCCTTCCTGCCCATCGAGATGAAGTGGCACAGCCTGGGCCACGGAGGAGGAGGAGGTGGTGGACACCACTCTCTAATGCACGGGATACTTAACGTCGGCGGTGGCGATGGCGGGAACGCCAGCTCGTCGTATGGCTCCCACGTGCAGTACCCGACCTCCTACTTCCAGCTGTCGCCCTCTGGGGGCCAGTCCTTCCAGTGCCGGCTGCAGGTGACGCTGCCCTTCGCGCTGGTGGCGTCCGTGCTCACCTTCTTCCTGCCGTCCAGCGCCATCTGCTTCACGTACTGCCGCATCCTGCTGGCCGCGCGCCGCCAGGCCCGCAGGGTGGCGGCCCTCAGCCACCCCCCCCTTCCCCACCAGTACCAGGGGGTTCCGTCGCGACCCGCGTCCCCGGGCCCCGGAGCCCCCGGGGCCCCCGGCGCCGCGGCCCAGCAGCAGGAAGGGGACGACTACAGCCAGCAGGAGCCCACCGTGTCCTGCAGCGCTCCGGTAAGAGTGACATCACAACTCTTGGATCAGAGCGGGAATCAGGAGACAGCGCTTACCCAGATTACATTAGTCTAACGTGAATGAATGAGAAGCATACAATCACATTTCATCAGATATTTCTATGGGCTTTTGTGCCTTTAGGGACAGGCGAGTAAAAGCGGACAGGAAAGTGTGTTGAGAGAGAGAGGGAATAGCATGTAGCATAGAGCTGCAGGTAAATTCAGGAAAGGTAATACATTTATTTTTTTACGGTTTTTACTTAAAGTAATCACTTTATCTCTCTCTCTCGTCTTTTCTTGACAAATCATAAACAAAGGGAATCTGCTGGACATAATGGGGGGGGGGGGGGGTAGGTGTTCTCAATCAAAAGCACAGAATTTCATTCACACACACTTGTGCACACGCAGGCTTTTGAATAAATCAGACACACACTGGAGTGTGGCGGTTAATTAAGGGTTGAGGATTGAGATAAGAAACAGAATGAGAGAAAGTAATTAAAAGCTAAATCGTGAAGCCCTCATTACTACAGGCTACAACTGTAGCCTGTTGTCTCGGTAGATATCAGTGGTTCACGTTGTCTGTCTGTATGTATGTATGTATGTATGTATCGTCCATTGATACAGAATCCTTCTTTCCGGCCTTCAAACATCCTAAAGATCAAATGAAAACGGACAGAAGAAATGTATTATGGCTCCACTGCACACTTGGTCCAATCGGGGTCGCGCGTGCCACAATCTGAACACCACTGTATTACATCCTGACCTCCCCCCCCTCCCTCCCTCCCTCCCTCCCTCCCCTCCCCTCCTGGTTGTTTACCGTAGCTGTCGGTGAACAGCGAGCGGCGGTTGGCTCACCGGCAGGGCCGGCGGGCCCTGAAGGCCAGCCTGACACTGGGGGTCCTCCTGGGGCTGTTCTTCGGCGCCTGGCTGCCCTTCTTCATCACCAACATGGCTGAGGTGAGTGTGGGAGACACCCGGCACTGGGACAGGAGTTTGGGGATAACGACATCATTATAGTGGAAGGGGTTTAGTTGCATTGTACAGATCTTTGGAGGTAGAAAAAAAACCAATTAGAGTTAAAAAAAAAGCGTTGGGAGCACAGGAGCATTGGCATGCTAGTCATGTTGGCAGTCATGTTTTTTTGGTCATTGTTTAGTCATTAATCGTGAATCTATTTGTCACTACGGGGAGACATGGTTGTGTTTGAAACTGCCAGTGTCTCTCATGCCAGAGAAAAAGTTTTCATTAGCCTAGGTTGCGGTATGTTTACGTTGATTTAGGACTTTACAGCACTACAACTCTCTTGAGTCCTCTCAATATGGCGGAGTATCGCCGACAATAAATCCCATGATGCATTCTGATGTACAAGCCCTATTCAAATTCATCATAATATGGAAGATCTATAATCCTCCTGTGAATCTGTGGAGAGGCTGCTAATTTTCACACGTGATTCCTGTTTATGTGTTGTTGTGCGGAAGTGGAATGAAATTAACACAAGGAATAGATGAGGACTGTGGAGGGTGTGTGTGTGTGTGTGTGTGTGTGTGTGTGTGTGTGGTGGGGGGGTAATACTTGGACACCAACCTATTTCTGCCTTGGCCGGGCCTAGCGTCACAGCTCTGCCAAGCACTCCGACAGGGAAATAGACTGACATTCAGGCTCTGCGTGACTCATCCAGCGACTCACAGGGAAAAAAACAACACGTTAGCTCTCCATTTATACAACCCCGCTCAGGTTTACGCTAGCTCTCCATTTATACAACCCCGCTCAGGTTTACGCTAGCTCTCCATTTATACAACCCCGCTCAGGTTTACGCTAGCTCTCCGCGGTGAGCTGGAGAGCACGCCGCCAGCAAGTTTACAAACCAGACGATCCAAAAACTTGATCAATCTATATAAATATATATATTTTTTTAAAACACACACACACACACAACGTCCGTCTATTAGCTATGATCGTGGAAGGAGGAGGAGAAAAGCCCACTCCAAAAGTCAATCCATTTCTTGGAAAGGGGGCTAATCTAAATTGGTAATTCCACTTGTTCTGCCTCTTTAGCTCGCAGTCATTTCCATTTTCCATCTGCGCCATGCGCTCCCTCCCCCCCGCAGAGCATGGAGAAGAGCAGAGTCTCGACTGAGGCTCTGCTTTCTGTTTCACACTCAATGTGGTGTGTGAATATACTCCCACCTCCTCCTCTCCTCTCCTTGATAGTATTGGAACCTCTACTTTAACAGCTGTCTCCTCCTCCTCCTCTCCATCCTCATCCTCCTCCACCTCTGCTGTCCGTCTCCATCTTGCGTCTTCTCATATCTTGTTTTAGATTGGAAAAAGATTGAAATCGTGTGCGTCACGTAGACACAACAGATGTAACCTGGAGAAATACACGATAGGTCAAGAACGGGGCATTTTCTCTCAGAGTGAATTATCTTACGAGCAAGAGTTATTTGTGGCGGTTGTGCTGCCACGGTAACAGTAACCATGAGAACCAAAGGTTACAGTCGAGTCACATCATGACACCAGGAGTAGTGGCACGGAACGAGGCCCATGAGCACAAAGTTTAGGCGTAACTCTGAGGACCCCCTACACCAGAGGACCCCCTACATCAGAGGACCGCCACCGTTTTTGCCCCATGACCCCATTTTTAGGTCTGCAGATTTCTGAGACCACAACTTCTTAAAAAAGTGTCCAGCGGCTTCCTTCCATCCTAACCCAACCTGCCCGTAATATAAATGTCCCGGGGTGTGTTATTAGTAGTATTTCTCTTGTGGCTACGAATCATTAGGCAGTCTGTCCGTGTATACCTAACCTTTGTGAGACCTTTCAAACCTTTTTATATCTCCCCGTGACCCCATATGCATATCAGGGGACCCTAACCGGGGTCCTGACCCCAAGGTTGAGAAACACACGGCACTACATGGAAGTGAGAATACGTTAACGCATCATCTCTGACCCCTGTCCCCATCTCCTTCCTCTTCCCTCAGGCAGTGTGCGACTGCATCCCGCCTGCGCTCTTCGACGCCATCACCTGGCTGGGCTACTGCAACAGCACCATGAACCCCATCATCTACCCGCTGTTCATGAGGGACTTCAAGCGGGCGCTCGGCAAGCTGCTGCCCTGCTGCTTCTCTCGCTCACCCCGGAGGCCGTCGCCCGCGCTCTCGCTCTCCCTGCGCAACTCGGGCGAGCCCAACATCGCCAGCGACTCCCCGTCGCCCCCCTCCCCGGACGCGGCCTCCGACCCGGCCCACCCGCCCGCCACCGCCACGGACGCCGTCAACCTGCTGGACGCCGAGCACGCCGGGATCGAGCTGCCGTTGCTGCTGCCCAATCAGGTGGAGGCGCTGGACTGAGGACTCGGACCACGGACTGTATGAAATAGGTCTGGACACGTGTTCTCCAAGTGGTATCTGGATCTTGTCAGTAGCATTTAGAACTGACAAGTTCAAAGTCGGACCGCACCGCTAGACGTTAACGGAGAAGTCGGACCGCACCGTTACACGTTAACGGAGAAGTCGGACCGCACCGTTACACGTTAATGGAGAAGTCGGGACACTGGATCGCCGCCCATCACTCGGAACCACATGGTTGTCACTTTCGATTGACAGACGAGGGGCGTTCGAACAGTCAAAAAGACGACAGCCAATCAGGACACTGTGTGTGTGGGCTACAGCTCTGTACAGAGGGAGTCGAACCAGAGATCCAGAGACAAACCACAGTTGGGTTTTTATGTAGGATGGTAATGATTTCTATCATCATCATCGTCATCGTTTTCTCTTCTTTGTGGTTGGAAAGTCGATGTTGTTGCTTTTTAAAAAAGTGTTAAAAGGTGAAGGTGTGAAAAGGCGATGACCCCAAGCCACGGCTGTCTGACCTGCCCCGGGTCCAGGAGGGGATCAATAGAAGAACATTAAAAAGCCTGCAGGGAGAACAAAGCACTTTCCTCAAGCTTTTATCTTTTCACAGCAAACCCTTTAATGATACTGCCTCAGTCTCAAGCAGGTCTTTCAGAACTAAATATCGGGGGAGCGGTTTGATTGTAGCAGCGTCAAAGGACACGTAGTCAACCGAAATATCAAGCGTCCATCTGCGAGTGACACATTGCTGTTATTATCGTTTGCTTGTTTTTCAAAAAAAGGAAGAACAAAAAAAAATCACTTAAATTTGAAAACTGAAATGAGTGGAACCACTCATGTTTGGGTGAAAGCATCCATGCGTTTAAAAGCCTGCGATTGATTAACCTCCGTTTGCTTTGTTTTCCTACTTCAGCCGCTGGATCCACAGCCCTTTAAAAAACAATAAAAGATACAGGGTTCGAGGACTAGAACCCTACAGAACCAGGACTAGAACTCATGCTAGTCACAGGCTTCAAAAACATCTGCTACAAATGCCACGTAATGTGAGGCTACCTCTGATGACACGAGGAGTCACGTTTCAGAGCACACATTCACATTGGGGGTCGTTAGCACGACCACTGGGAAACACTGGCGTTGAATAAATAAAGAACGGAAACTAAAGGAAACTTTCCCACTGAAAAAAAAGAAATCAGATTGCAGTGGTAATATCCATGGCAACCGAGCCAACAGATGGGATACATATTTTGACATGGCCATGGCACCTGTCGCATCGCCTCCATTAAAAAGTGAGCAAAATGTTCCATTAATAATTTGTACATAATTTAGTATAAATTATTATTATTACCTAGTTTCAACTAACCATTGCTCAACACTCATCAACACTTGTTCTGACCAAACATTAGTCAGTGAGTTAAAAAGTCATAATGACAATTATAATCTTCATTTCAATTAGTCTTCATTATAAAGCATCCACAGACAACTTGACGCGAGTTCATTTAGGTTTTCAAGTTGAAGTCCCACATGTCGGCGTGTCCAGGGTGAGATGACCGCATTCCTCTGATGAGTTTATGGCGTTTCCTGTCACGTGTTTGGTTTGTCAGCTCCGTGTCCCCGCTTCACGTGTTTACTCTCAGGAGTCCACTGTGGATCGTCCCAAGACCAGGACGAGTCCTCACCGCCGTCCGGAGGACTGCCGGGTTCTCTCTGTTGGTCCGCATCGTCCAGGGACTCCAACAGATCAGAGATATCGGGGATGTCCCAGCCGTCACACGTCTCCTCCTCCTCCTCGTCGGCCATCTTGTTCTGTCCCCCGCCCTCGCTCGCGTTCTCTGCAGCGGAGCTACGCTCGCCGCTCGGTGCCCGGGGGGGTGGGTCAGGGGTGTCCGCCTCGGTTATTGTCACAGAGTCCAGGGGGCCGAAGGAGGCAGAGGCTCCGGGAGGTTCTCGGGTGGGCATTCCCACCGCCACCAAGATGGTGTCCATCTGCTTCATGTAGTCCAAGTGACCTTTCACCTGGGAAACACATACGCAGAGCTTTTATTGTGGAACGTCATCAAAGACCACAGGGGAAGAGGTGTGGGGGGGGGGGGGGGTATATGTTTTGGTGTACATTTTAATGT
>OOFB01005551.1:0-12978 GCA_900323305.1 Trachyrincus murrayi
GTTTATTTGCAGAATCTCGTAGACAGGGTAAACCGGACGGGACCGGTAGACAGGCAGGGAATCGGCAACCAACGTGATAGTCAGACAGGCAGGGGTTCATCAACATACGGGGTAGTCAGACAGGCAGGGGATCATCAACATATGGGGTAGTCAGACAGGCAGGGGATCATCAACATACGGGGTAGTCAGACAGGCAGGGGATCATCAACATACGGGGTAGTCAGACAGGCAGGGGATCATCAACATACGGGGTAGTCAGACAGGCGGGAGATCGGCAACAGGCAGGGTAGTCAGACAGGCGGGAGATCGGCAACAGGCAAGGGAATCAGACGAGCGGGGATACGAGAGAGTAGAGTCAGGAGAAACAACAATCTGGCGAAGAGTAGTTGGAGAGCCGGGGTAGATATACTGCAGGGAGTGATGAGTGATGGGAAGCAGGTGTGGAGGGAAGGCAGGACCCGGAAGCGACGCCACGCCCCCACAAACACAAACACATGGGGATAGACAGACACGGAGACAGACAGGGGAGGAAACAGACGTAGAGAAAACTAGGACCGGGGCTGGGGCCGTGACATCTATGTGCCTTCTATGTGATGGGAGCTGGCATCTCTGTATCTCGCACAGATGGGCGCTCCGGTCTTCTGTCCTGCGAGTTGTTTTTCCCACGGTCGGGGTGGCTCCTTGACATTTAGTAGTAAAATTTAGCCTTTTGGATGTGCAGGCATCTGGCAACACTGGCAACCGTTTCAAAGGAGTATTTTAGTCGTAGATGAGCTGCGTCCAGACTGGAGAATCGAACAGCCCTTTTGGTGATAAATGACTCTTGGCCCTTTGGAAACACACTTCCCATCAGTTGGGTGCACAACCATGTCAATTATAATCCTGAATGAACAACCACCTCCCATTGGTTGAGATTGCTGCTGATGCTCTGTCACAATAGTGTAGTCGGTATGTCCACAGTAGGAGGTGTTGGAATGAAAGCTGTCGTCTTCATCTTTATTTCACGTTCTTTGTTTCACATGTTTAGTCATCAATCTTTGTGGCTGACCGACAGTCAAGCAAAGCTACAGCTTCGCCCTCGTCAGATCTGTCTCTAGCCATATGTTGTCTGAAATGTACCGAAGTAAAAATAGTCCTACATTTACCACAAGGCTTGTTTAGAGAAGGGGCGAAGGAGAGGCCTTCAGAAACAGACTGGAAGAAAGTATTCTATATAATATTTATAATATCTTTCATTAGTATATAGAGTAAGTAGTGAGTAAATGTAATAAGTGAAAGCGAGATGACCCAAAAACCTAAATGTGGTAACATTTGCTGACAGATTTTTGTCTCCAACAAGAAATAAAGACCAACAGATCTTGACTGCATTTTCTGAACTGAAGAGATTTTACTCATTCGTAAAAAAAAAAAAAGGCCTACAGATGTATCCCTTGTGGGTCGGAGGCAGGCTCACGCAGGCTTACATCATCATGAACACATGACGACACCATCTTGTCTAGACTGTAGTCCTTAAAATAACCGCATGAGCAATCCACCGGCAGTCCTGCACTTACAAAGTGTCAAACCGACTTCGTCATTTGTCACTTGATTAACAAGCTTGTGTTTCGATGATTGAGCTCTGTTAAAGTCTAGCCTTTTACATGTTAATATAGAACAGCAGATATAATACAAAATATGCATTATGCTCCCCAAGTCCTTGTGGAGTGTGTGTTGTTGCTGGCTGGTTTAAGCAGCCTTACCTGGTCTGAGTCAGGCTGATTAGACTCTGGGGCTGCTGGGTGAGGCTGCACACCTGTGGGTCATCAGCCAATCAAGGCCCACAAGTTAAACCAGCCACCAGCACACACACCAGGAGGAGCGCTAGCATGTCAGCACGTACCACCTGCTCTGCCTGTTCAAACTATCTCAAACTCTACAATAAACCGGTTTAACATCGCTGCCTGTGTCCTACTGTTGGAGGAGCCCAGAAGCCACTTCAGTGGCATGTGGCGAGGGTTTACTGCCACAGTCCTATAGCAAGCAAGAGAAACATAATTACAATACAAAATAAGTTCTTGCTGTTGATTGAGGGGAGGCCGTTGCATCATTGGCACATCGTTTTATTGTATTGTGAGGAATACATTTACATAATACATTCAAACGTATGTTTATATGTAGAAGCAACTAAATAAATATGACATTTGAGTCTCACTTACAGAAGCCTACAATTTGAGTTGTAGGCTTCGTTACTATTTTTGCTCTTCATGAAACATTTCCACTAATGCACATTTTGTTAATTAAGTGAAACAATAGCTGTGCCCCAAAGCCTTCGTAGGGTTTGTCCCCAGTAGCTCTGTCCTAGGAAAGCTCCTTCAGACCATTAGATGGTCTAACAAGCCTTATAGTTATCCTGAATTTCTATTTTGTTTTTTACTTCACAATGCAGTCTGAGTTTCTGCCCTCTTTTTTTCCATCGTTTTCAGAGACTCGGTTGCGTCTACCTAATCCGATCACTAAGCGGAAAACGTTTTGCACGTGACATTGCTCTCTGTTGTTTATTTTAGAGTCTATATATTTATTTTTTTATTCGTAGTCGATATCACTCAAGCAACCGACACCAGACCCTGAATTGTAAAACATTTTAAAAAAGTGGGCAGGAATTCGTTTTTAGAACAAAATCCTTTCTTTCAATGAGGCTGAAAAGTGTGACATTTAGCGACGTGCATCTGGCCTGTTAGAGTCGGCTCTCGTGTAGCGAATGTGTTCTGCATCACACCAGTTGAACTGTTAGGTAGGGGGCAAAACAGTTAGGAGTTGTCTAGCTTTGGAAGTTTAAATCGAAAATAAATCTTCAAGTTCAATCCTTCAGCGGGCGCACAAGCTCGTCCATGATTATTATTCTAGGCCTATATCTAATTTAAACAGGTAGGCCTTAAATGAAGTCATGAAAAGACCAACTGAACGGCAGCACACCTGACATGACCTGACATAAATGTATGATTAGATGGGTAACTACACATTGTTTATCGTTGGTTAATTAGGCCTATTAAAAGCATAATTCTTAAATGCATATTTTTATCTCACCTACCCTTCTCTCTCCATCTCTTCCACTGTACCCCTCTCTTCCTCACCTACCCTTCTCTCTCTCCATCTCTTCCTCTCTACCCCTCTCTTCCTCACCTGCCCTTCTCTCTCTTCATTTCATCAGCAGTAGAGATGCTCCTTGCACGCTCTCATCCCCTACACTGAATCCCCACATTTAGAGCAGAATATTTGTAACAAAGGTATAAATTGGAAATGTAGCGAAGTAAAAAGTACATTACTGGCTCAAAAATGTACTAGAGTAAAGAGTAGAAGTACAGTTTAAAAAAAAGAAAAAGTACTCATTTAAAAAAACTACTTTTGTACTCATCTGCGTTACTTGTAATGCGTTACTACCCACCACTATGAATGGCCTTTGTGTTTTGCTATATAAATACACTTGCCTATAACATATTCTAAGCAAATAAAAAAAAGGTCCAGGGTACATGAAGACGCTACGTGAGATCTTTCCATCCTGTCATAGACGTGTCTACTGCTCCTCTAGAGGCTTGAGAGGGAGCACCAGTCACCATGCAGCCCTGAAAATGAACAAGAAAACATCTGGCAACACTGGCAACCATTTCAAAGGAGTATTTTAATAGTAGATGAGCGGGGTCCAGACTGGAGAATCGAAAAATGAAATAAAAGATGGGCACTCCACAGACTCAACAACAAAAGTTGATAATTGCCAGGAGCTGCTTGAATTACCAACTCCATACATTGAATCACTTCATCAATTATACATGAGCTCCCCTTTTGTGCAGGGTGAACACAGCGGCGGCGGCGGCTTGTTAATTCATTAAAACGAATGCACAGGCAGGTCTCTGCCACCTGGCGCAGTGACGTGACAGTTTGAGCATGCTAGTTCACTCTTGTTTATTCAAGGGTGAAGTGAATAATTGATAAGGGGTTCTTTTTGTCCCATATGCTCCTACAGTGTTTGTAATGATCTGAATGTTATGTTGGGATGACATGGCCTGTGCTGTGCCATCCTGACAAAAACAATATGAAAGCTCCCAGATAAGCCTGCTTGTTGTGTTGTTGCCTCTTCATAATGAATAGATCACGTATGGTTGGTTAGGTAAGAGAATAGATAATGCATGATGAGGCGGACACTCAATTTGTTCACGATGAGTGAGTGGATTGATTGAAGTACAAAATGCAGTGTGAGAAGTTTATGTTTTGTCATGCACACGTTCCTGCAGTAATGGAACGATGAGTCGCTGTAGATTAGCACCATCGTAGCACCAGTGCAGAGAGAGAGAGAGAGAGAGAGAGAGAGAGGATTGGTCGTGCTTTAGAGCTGATTGGACTCGAAGGCTCTATGGTTCGACGTTAGTGTGCTGCGTGTGCTATTTCAGTTCATGTTTATCTCTCTCCCCCCCCATCATGTTGGAACACTTTGTGCCGCTGTTCTCAAGTGCAGAACAGCCCCTCAGCTGTTCTTCAGAAGGTGAACCCATAAATCAGAGGCAGAGGGATGAACCATGGTTAACCTCCACAATATACCAAGCTCCCATGCATTATAAGTGCCGACGGCATAATGACGCCCGTGTATTTCCCTGTTCGTCTGTCAAGGGCACTACTTTGAACCCAATTTACAGAAAAATATATATATACATTTCAGCCATGACATCTTCATTTTATCTTTTTGATCCGACATGACAGGTTTACAATTCCCATTATGTTGGTTTAGAGGAAATCAAGTGGGTCGTGTAAAACAGCATTAATAAGGGAATCTGTGCAGGTGGAAACGTACGTCAGTATAATCAGGTGGATGCATAATTAGGTAGAAAATCAACCAATCAAAGTAGAGGTTGGACAGCTTGGACAGGACTCCATAGAGGTATAGACAACCAGGTCAGTATTACCCAAAACCCATCTTAACTTAAGACCGTCTGGACCAAGCTGAAGGGTATTGGAAGTCTCTTCTCTCTGAACAGAAGAGTCTGTATGTTTTTAGTCACAATCACAACCACTATATTTGGGCGAAAACACGACGACGTGAAGCTGCGGTAGGCACGATTGAGAGTTGTAAAGAGAGAGAGAGCAGAAGAGAGCAAGAATTTGAAACTAAACCACCAAAAAAATTTCTCCTCCCTCTCTACTACCCCCCCTCCCTATGTTCCTCCGCCGTGTTGCATTTTGTGCACCTGTGATTGACATGCAAGATGGATTCCTTCAGTCCATCCGGGCAGAGATGCCAGAGAGCAGATAGTCAGACCATCAGTCGAGGAGATTAGGACTGAAAATGTGTCTTCAAACAGAACAAGAACCCAAACTATTCAAGCACCACCAGGGCTCAGGAGAAAGGATGTGTATTTTGGATAGTTTGCGTTTCCCATCTGGGAATTAGACTAGTTGTATATCTCGCTCCTCTCACAAGATTTAATTAATTATACAACCTACAGCACAGTTACTTTTTATGAAGCAAACTCTGCATCACCTTTTTCGTCCCCTCTCTGAGAAAATGTTAAATTCAGCTTGACGGATACATATAACTGAACCAGTGCAAATGCCAATATATTTCTTCTGAATAAATGAATTAAGAGTCCAGAGGCGACCGAGGAGAAATTAAGAGACAGCGGTGCCTGTCCTTGCACGTCAGTCCAGGGTCACAGCAGGAAACTAGTCCATTGTTCCTACTCTGCTGTATGAGCCTGCTGGCGACTCCCTGGCCGCTCCATATGACGAGAGTAACAAAGCTGGAATAAAGCCCTATCGATCCATTTTAATGTGTGTGTGGATATATATATATATGTATATATATATATGTATATATATATATGTATAATGATGACAAAATGCTGGATTAACCCTTTTAATAATGTATCGTATAATATATGCGGTAAAGAATCTTTGAACTAGATTTGAAAAAGAAAATGGATGACAGCATGACAGCTAACATTTAAACATGGAGCTTAGAGGCATCATACTGAGTCTACTGATCAGAGCCCCGGGATGTAACAGCACATTTATCCCCACAGACAGCAGACGGACAACGTGTGCACAGGGTCTCCAGCCGCTGATCAAGTGCCGTTTAACCCACTTGAACCTTCGGATCACAACCTCGGTTGTCTTTTTCTCTGCTCTTGTGTCGTTCTCTTATCGGCACGATCTGTAGGAAGTGAAACACAAATACAAACGTATATACCTGAAATAGATCCACAAAAGGAAGCATCTCTTGAAAGTTGAGTCGTGAAAGCATGTTACCTTCAAACAGGAAGACATGTCAAGGGCTAGCTCTGTTTCATCTATACGCCAGATGGCAATGTGTCAATGTAATAGATGTATAGGTGCCATATGGCACTCCACCTGCCATCACCTGTCACATTCCAGTGTGTGTGTGTGTGTGTGTGTGTGTGTGTGTGTGTGGAGAGGGAGACAGAGAGAGACAAAGTAAACGTGTGTTTGTGTTGCTGTGTGTGGAGTGTGTGTTGTTTGTGGCTGGTTTAAGCAGCCTCACCTGGTCGGAGTTAGACTGATTCGACTCTGGGACTGGGTGAGGCTGCACACCTGTGGGGCATTGGCCAATCAGGCCCACAGGTTAAACCAGCCACCAGCAAACACACTCAGGAGGAGCTCCAGCATGTACCACCTGCTCTGTTGTTCAGACTACCACAAACTAACAATAAACCGGTTTACTCATCACTTCCTGTGTCCTGCTGTGGGAGAAGCCCTGGGAAAGCCACAGTAGATGGCATGTGGCAGGGGAAACTGCCACACTGTGTTTGTGTGTACTGTGATCTATTGATTACACATGGGTGTGTAGTTATTGAGTACTTTCTCTCCACAACATAGCAAAAAAAGTGACTTTTGTAAATTGCTTCACTAAAAGGTACAAAATAATGGAGAAGCATTCCTAATTTGCGAGGTCAATCCAATTATATTCCAAATTGAATGACAGAATGTCCAGGTCTTTCATTTGTAGACGCCCACGCTTCATTTGCAGTCCCTGGATTTTCACTTTTCCTTGGTCAGTCTTTAGATATGTGGGAGCTTAAACCTCTTCTATTGATTATATTAAATGACACTAATGTAGGGTTTCCATCCTCTACCTGGAGTTGTCCACATTGCTAGATGGGGAGAAGCTAGAGGCTAGAGGTAAAATATTTGAAATGAGGACGTATTCTAATTGCGTACACACCATATTATTATAATAATTACTTTTGCTAAATATTAGAGCAGAGGAGGGGAATATAGAGTATGTGGTTACAATGCTAGCTAGCTATATAACTGTTTATTTTTTAACAAAATTAAATCATGGTTTGAGTGGGTTAATACATTATCCATCTTTCAAACTTCACCTGATTTGGCATAGAACAGAATCATTGATATGCAAACTCCAAAATATGTGCTCAGGAAATTGTTTTTCAGTTGGCAGAATTTTTTGAATTTTGAGTGTTTGGCCACTGAAAAGATATCATTGACAAATTGCCATTCCGGAAAAATCGGGTATATTCCATAGCTCCTATAGGTTTTGCAGATGACGTCACACCAGTGTAGCGAACATGAGATGGAGGGCAGGAAGTGTTCCCTGGAAATACATACACTAGATACAAGTTAAGATATAAGTGTTCACTGTTTATACATACACTGGATATACATACACTAGATATAAGTTAAGATATAAGTGTTCACTGTTCATACATACACTGGATATACATACACTAGATATAAGTTAAGATATATGTTTCTTGGAGGTTGACGGTGTGTTCAAGCCTAATGGTTGAAGGATACGATGCTATCTAGCAAGGCTAATAGGGCTTTTTTTGTTTACCGTTGGTACAACCCATCCTAAGCATCATGACTTGGAAGCATTTTGACTTGAAAACTAAAAGCACACTCACTCTGGTGACAGGTGACAGTTGTGAACCCAGCCACACACAAAGCAGTGATATCCCTCCAGGCTTTTGATCGCTTTCATTTGATCTCTGGTGTAGTACGAGGGCCGCAGTATAAACAAACAAACAACCTATTCCAAAAAATATACTTTGGGGCGACATGTCAAAGACCATGGACAAAAACAGCACATTTTCTGTTGTATCTCACAACCCTAAACTGATTATATTTTTTATTTCACCTTTATTTACCAGAGTACATCTCTTTTTCAAGGGTGCCCTGGCCAAGGTAGCAGCAGTCAGACAGACAAACAATGTTTACAATTTAAAATCAAATCAGAGTTACAATATAGGCTTTTAAAATAGGAACATAGACAGGGCAGAGAGGCTGCCTCTTCTTCCTCTGCAAACCTGCCCCATGTAAAAGAGCCTGAAGCCACTTTGGTGGCAACGGTCAACTTCCACAATTTCTAAAATAAAAGGTCACTAGCTGAATGTGTTGTCAACAAAACCTCCCAGGTCTTTGTAGGAATCAATCCTCTCTCCTTACCTTGTAGGTGACAATAGCTGGTAGAATCAAGGGGCGTTGGCCTGAAATACAGGGCTCCATGTCTTTGGACTTTAGAAGGCGAGTATGACGCTTGTTTTGACCACGTGTTCCTGTCTTGTGGAGTGTGGTTTTATTGTATGGGTCAGTGTGTTGGCAGCAGCAGACTCTGTGTCACTATGATGAAGGCTGTTCCCGAAATACAGAAACATTATAGTGAGGGGTTTGAGTAGTCAATTATGGCACTATGCCACACACACACACACACACACACACACAAGCTGACAATAATTAAAAAAGCAATCAGAGGCTATGTTGATGAACAGCCAGCCACAATTTGTGAAAACACCTGTGTGTGTGTGTGTGTGTGTGTGTGTGTGTGTGTAGTAGTATGGAAGCAGAGAGCTTCAGGCTCTCCTCCTGGATGGAAGGTGTTTAGTGTTGCATGTAGAAGACACACCATGCAGTATTGGGGATGACATGCTTGGGTCACAGAGTTGAGTGTGTGAAATGCTCGACAAACTGTGCAATTGAATGTAATGGTATGGGCGCTTGTGTGTGTGTGTGTGTGTGTGTGTGTGTGTGTGTGTGTGTGTGTTTGTGTGTGTGTGTGTGTGTGTGTGTGTGTGTGTGTGTGTGAGTGTATGTGTTGTCCAAGCATCCTCAAAAAAGCCACCTGAAAGAGGGATGGTTCAGGGGAGCCCTGTCGCTGCGAGGCGTTCCAGCAGTCTCAGAGCACCGCCAGATGAGCCTCATTTCACAGAACAGGACGTGAAAAAGAGAAACGTGGCCAATATTTGACAGAAGCGGGTCAGGTAAAGTCTGGAATGTTTTGTGTTTTTGAGGCACGAGGCAGACTCTGTCGGAGATGGAACGAAGGGGAACGGGTGTTAATCGTTGGGGAGTTTGTAGATCAGACGATCCACGCGTTCGTGTTTCTGACAGTTCAGACGACGAGATAAAAATGATTACTATTCTATTTTACATTGTGGCAGATAAGTACTCTTGTCTGATGCTGCTCTTATGGTCTCTGTTAGTTTGTTTTCAGAAAGGCAACAATATTAAAGTCAGTATAGTCTAACGGTATAGATTGTATGGATAGATTGGTTCCGTTAGCCCTCAGTTTATGGTTAATTTCTGTTTACATTGTGGATGATAATTATAATGATGACAAGGGGCTCTATTTGTAATGCACCTTGTGCACATAATTTGCAGCTCAAAGTGCATTTCACAACGTTTCAGGACGATTAATTATGAATTAACATAAATGACACAGTAGCACAATAAACTGTAACGCAGTATAATGATAAAGGGGGATGAGCAGAGGGAAGAGATTGCAGTTTTAAGTACTGCATATTGCAATGGCATGCATAATAATATCACATCAGATAATAGGACACAAGGTAAAACAATTCATGAAACAATCATAAATAGTGCAGTCATGATAAGAGCGCAGGCCTTCTTGTGAACATCTCTATGAGAGAGTGAGTAAATATGGTGTCAGCCATATATATATATATATATATATATATATATATATATAATCAGTATATGAGTGATGGCAGTTAAACAATGGTGTGCTAAGCTTTACTATGCCTGTTATCAGTCTACTCCGAGAGGCACTCGTGTTACCAATCACCACCGCTGTAATGGTCTTAAGTGGTCATATGGATAATGTGGAGAACACAGGCTCACTGGGTCTTTCAGAATCACTCCTGTTGTGTTTTCTCCGGGCTCTGGTATGTTGAGATGGCCTCGTGAGACCATCCCAATCTCGTGAGTTCACATTCTGCTTTTCTGTGCTGATCAGTCTGGCCTTGATCCCGTTGTCCCCTTTTCCAAAAATGTGAACATGCTAGGACCAATCAGCACTCGGGGAAGGGAGTTTCGGTTCATGATGAACAAGGAGCACCCAGGGAAAGTGTAGCATTCTCGGAGCAATCACAACAGTTTGTATCCCAAATAGACTGAATAGCGATGGTTGCGACCATATTTGGAAGTCAACTGCTGCCCAGCCACGGCCCGACTGATTGCCACAACAGTTATTCTAATACCGATGTAAGAAGTGGAGCTCATACTTAACACAATGGCAGGGAATTATTATTGTAGGAAAAAGGAACCTGAGAAAAAAGAAGCTGAGAAAATTTAAACGACACATCCCTGAGAGTGGCAGTACACCGACGGTTACCATGGCTACCTTTGATGTGGTCTTTCAGGAGTTCAACGGGGGTGGTGCTGAAAGAAAAAATAAAAACCCCAGATGAAAATAACATAGCGGAGGAGTGAAAGGAGGATGGACCACATGCCAAAAGTATGAACATCACATGGTAACCCAACAGCGATGTGTAGAACGTCCCCTCAGAAAACCACACTTGGTGGACTTTGTCTTCCAGTTGAGTCAAGCTCATGGGAGCAAGACAGAAACCCATAACACCATAGTACTACAGACCAGTGGTTCATTATGTCATTACGGTCCGATACCCAATGAACTACAGCCGTATGCACCCTCGTTTCCTCTTAAACACCTTGAACATCTTTGGAACGAGGTGTGAAGGCATTAAGCATTGCTGAGGATCCACAGATGACACGATGACACTCAATTTAATTATGGCTGAAGCTCCATTTTATTTATTGTTGTCGGGATGGTTTGTTCACTAAAAATCTTTCATGTTTGTCCATCCGTGAGACAAGAGCTAAATTGAAATTGATTTAAGTTATGCGCATTATGATTTGACGCCAATCCCAACTACAGCCCCATTGGAAAAGGATTATTTTTAAGAGCTGTAATTAAAATAAAAGTGAATGAAAACATATTGGCTAGCCACCATTTAACACAAAAATGTTTTTTTTAATAAAACATCTAAAAAAGTTTTTGCTATTTTATTACTTGCCAAATTGCAAAGCCAGGTGTAAATCTCTCTACTCTAATCATTTACAAAATATTTTACCTTCTTGCAAAAGTCCAAAACAGCTTATTTTAATGACATTGCATCCTATCACGTGGCAACGTGTGCCTATTAAAGATGTCATACACATCATTTGTAATATGCAGTATTTTCAGAGGCCAAGTTTTTGTTACAATTTGCTGTAATGGTCTTTTTATCCCACCCCAATGGCCATCGGACTCTGGCACGTTGCTGTTTGAGGATTGCACATGTTTTATCACCTATTAATTGTTCTGAGCCAGTGGTTGAAAACAGAGATATTATCTTGTTGCGGGGTTGTTGGGAAGGCGCTGAAAGCATTGCATTTAATCCCATCCAAATCTTCTCCAGCACTCTGAACACATGTCGAGCAGACTAATGTTATTACAGCTTGCTGGAGTGCGATCACACATGGGAATTGCATTAGTTAGGAGAGAGATTACAAAGACCTGCATTGTATGCACTCCTGGTGATCCATCCTCACAGAAATATCCCCTCCCCAAAGCCACATCACAACAAATCTACAAGTGGATCATGCAATTTAGTTACTGTAATATGCAAATGAGGCATGCAAAGGCAAGTAAGACTACTCCTCCAGGTACGACTGATATTACCCGTTGACTGCAGTTTAAATCCCCAGAGGACACCCACAGCTAAACTAATTCCAGGGCCTTTGTTTTTCTGCATTTATGGTCCCCATGCCTTCGGTAGCTTTATAGATCTTTAACTCGGGGGGGAAAAAACTATCTTGGGCCAAAGAAAAAAAAAGGTATTTTCCAATACTCCTCCTGTGTTTGCCGGCCAATGTACAGTGGTGCGGTGAATTGTAAGTACCGTGGCTAGTAAACACATGGGGGCTCACCCCCGCCCATCGATTTCCCAGCTAGTCGACATTCTTCCAAGATTCACAAAGTCACAACACAGCGGTGGTGAAGGCTACGCAGGATAGGTTCCCACTCGGTCTGCGAGTTCACATCAATTCACATCAATGTTAAATGTGAGATCGTGCCCGTCAGTCGGACGGTGAATAGCCTGCAGGCTTGGGGTTTCATAGGAGGAACCAGGGTCAAGGCTCACAGCTGTAGAGCTGACAGGGGTGGTTGGTGAGGAGGTGCCCTGTCTATACATGCCTCCGAACAAAGCACAGGCATTATTATACCGTGACAGGGCCGGAAGGCTCTAAATTGCTTCCACCATTCAGATGGACCACGACGACAGTGTATCATTTCTGACAGGCGACCGATCCAACACACACTCACAACGCCAATACAAAGCGTATACGCATCAACCATGCTGCGAGCGCTCCACAGCCCACAGGCCATTCACATGCCTGCCAATAACTCTGTCATACATCCATATGATGAGTGAGGAATGCTTGTGTGTGTGTGTGTGTGTGTAGGTGTGTGTGTGTGTGTGTGTGTGTGTGTGGAGGTGTTTGTGTGTCTGTGTGTGTGTGTGTGTGTGGAGATGGATGTATGTGTGTGTGTGTGTGTGTGCTTGTGGATGAGTGTGTGTGTGTGTGTAGGTGTGCGTGTGTGTGTGGAGGTGTTTGTGTGTGTGTGTGGATATGGAGGTATGTGTGTGTGTGCTTGTGGATGTGTGTGTG
>OOFB01005551.1:35112-59679 GCA_900323305.1 Trachyrincus murrayi
AACCGCCTGGTTCACTGGTTGTCCTTCCCAACCTACACCCGCATGCACACGGAGTGGGCCAAGGAGCTTGCCTTCCCTACAGTCACCATCTGCAACAACAACCCCATCCGGCTCTACAAACTCACCAAGAGCGACCTGTACTTTGCGGGCCACTGGCTGGGTCTACTGCTGGCCAACCGGACAGTAAGGCCCATGATCTTGGACCTGCTTCAGGAGGATCGACACACGTGGTTTAAGAAGCTCTCAGACTTCAGGCTGTTTCTACCGCCCAGGAACTTTGAAGGCACCAACTTGGAGTTCATGGATCGTCTCAGCCACCAGTTGGACGAGATGCTGCTCTTTTGCAAGTACAGAGGAGAACCCTGCGGCGCTCATAACTTCACCTCTGTAAGTCCACATATTTATTTGAGGATTCACTTAAAGAGGTTCTTGATAGCCATGTTGATTCACTGGCCTTAGCGGTCACCTCCAGCTTTAGTTGTGCCACATAGATCTCCAATGTGTGGTTTAGAGGTGTTGGGTATTGGACATGTAGTCAATACATGGTACTACATAATGAAGGGTGTTTTACTGTGTATTACAAAAGTCTGTCAAAATAGAGAGCATGTTTTTGTTGACATGCTGTTGTTGCTAAGCCGGCATAAACAACAAATATGCAAGTGTGTTATAGTACAAGTTGTATGACTTGTCTATAGATCATACGTCCATCATCCGTCATAATCATATTGTGATAAAATACTATACTAAGTGCTGAAGATAAAACCCCCTTTAGGACGACAATGTCTCTCTGTCGTCTCTCACTATTTCTATGTTTTCTGTGAGTCCGGCTGGGAATTGATATGCTTTCTTGCATGTGCACTCCCCTTGGCGTGTCTGGACCAGAGCAGATATTTTCTCTACTGTGAAGCAAAGATGAGACTGTCTTTGAAACTTGAGATTTGTATACACTTTACGGTGGCATCAGGGTCACTGGCTGCAGAGCAAGATGCCTTGGCGGGTTTGTTAATGAGGCCAGTATTTGTATCTGTATTTGTCAGGGCTTGCTAAAAATCTATTTCAGTATTTTCTAGCAATGCCTTTGTGCATATTGTATCAAGTTAATGAGTTAAACTGCTACGCTGTAATCTTTAAGACTTTGATCATCCAAATTAATTTGGAAGAACATTGAAATGTAAGCTCCGTTTGTGAAGCCATACTGAGAACGACTTCAAAAGTGTGACAGAACATCAACAGCTCTGAAACGAGTCTCATTAACTAATTAATAATCCAATAAAGCCAACATCCACTATATGGTGCTATGATAATGCTTGTTCTACCAAAAATATACGATGTGAGAGTACTTTGATTAATTTTGAAGCAATAATCAAACATTAGACATTGAACACACCCATATTGAAAATGATCCCTTCCATGTCCTGTATGTCAGAATACCAACTGCTACCTGAATAGGTATAAAAACCCTAAACTCAGGACATAAGGAGGGTGTGAAATGAGGGGCTGTGTTGCATGTACTTGAATGCACTTGTTTGTGCTATGCACTTTTTGTCTATTACTGCACTGTAATTGTATGTATTTTTATGTGGCAGCCTTTATGTCCAAGACAAACAAGGTCTTGCTTATCACACATGGAGGCATTTTAGTTTGATTGATTCATCTGCATCAGATGAAGTGTTGGACAGGTATTCAAGATGCATTGATCATCTATAGGCTAAGATTAAACAGGGGCTCGGGAATGGCTTGGTCTTATGTCAAATGTGTCCAGACTAGTCTAGGTTTTTACATATGTTTGCAAAATGATGAATTAGTTCCTATCTTCCAGCAAATGCGTTTTAATCCAACGTTTAATCCAAGTTGTCTACTGTCTAATGCACTTACATTTTAAACCTGCCCTTGAATCTTTCTCACCACAGCCACCACTTTTATACAAAATTATAAATATGTTATTATTATCAGACCTAGTCACAGCTTTGGAACCGCTAGGCTCTTTAAACAGTATTTTTCACTCCTAACATAATACCCCCTGTGACAATGCTTGTGTAGAGATTTTCCTACCATGGTTCTTTGCAGGCCAAATTGATTGAGAGACAAAAGCTATTTCCTGGGGTGATAACTTGTGGAAACTGTACAAATTATTTCAAAGACTAAAAGTGATTGCTGCAGCAAAAGTGTAGTGGAGGTTTGAATAATCTATTCAATTGACCATAATCTGATACAATTGTACTCAAAGACCTCTTCAGATAACAGTTCCAATCAAGGTTGTTGATTGGAACATGATTTCAAATCATATTGACATTAAAGTTATTGTGCATTGAACAATCCTCTACTCTGGGTTATATATTGGTATCACATGTGTAATCCAGTAAATCGATTCCCTTGCCAAAGTCAGTGGTTTTGCTTATTTGAAATCCTGGGGGGAGTGGGCGAAGGAGAGATAATTTAATACAGAATAGTATTGGTTCACAAGGATCAACAAATTCAGAGGGATGAAGAGATACACATAGATAGACACACCTACAAATCGACTGGTTAGGCAGTGGCGGACTGTACACACAAATGTGTGTGTGTGTGTGTGTGTGTGTGTGTCTACAGCACTAGAATGCATGTAAATTAATTCGTGCCTGGCAAGATGTGCATGTAAATGTGAACAACCCAGTCGACAGAGGGAGAGAAAGTAGGGGGGGTTCAGAGAAGCCATGCTGTGTTTTGGTCTGGTGGGCACACTGATGTAGGGCATAAATGTGATCATTCCCCTTCCCGCATCAGGCTGCTCTGTTCCGAATCCATCACCAGCCAACAGGAACCAGTGAACTACAATCAATATGTCTATTAGATTTCCACTGTGGTTTATGGCAGTTCATCTTCGCGCCCAGCCTCTGCCTCCACAGCACACAGGCGGATAGAAACCCTCAGTCTCCCCAGAGCTACTCTTAAAACCCACGTCTACGGAAAACAGACCCAAACATTTAGCCGTACCGGTTCTCCAACCCCCCCAGAACAATGGGTTTTGGTGTTTCCTATCTTGTCGATACAGAGCGGCGAGGACTGTGGAGTGCAGTGCACACAACACAGCCACGTCCCGCTAGCACCGGCTCTCGTTGTGAATTCTAAAATGCGGCTTTGATGATGAATTTAAAACAGTGCGCACGGTTCAGATAAGCGGTTAATCAGCGCCTCCTCGCCACAGAGGGAGGAGGGAAGGTTATCTTCTCTGTCTTACAAATCACACAAATCACCCCAATCCAACAGAAATGTCCCATAGGGTTCTCAACTACCCAACCGTGATAACCTTACCCTGTCTCGATATACCTTGAGATTGTGTGCATTTGGGAATCCGGCAGGATTACTCAGTTATTACTGAGAGGAAATATTCTCCATTGTGAGCCATTTAACAGCGCAGGAGGAAATCTATTAATAACGACGTCCCTTTGCGTTGATCAAATTTTCATGAATGGAAAAAGCCTCACAGCTTGTGCAAGCGAGCACAACGGATTAAGAAGCAAAGGCTATTATAAGGCTATAATATTTGTTTCTTCTGGATCAATAAGTCAGCAGAGCTAATTGGAAAACAACACACACATATGCCATAGGTGTGCTGTTTCAGTGAAGCATCTCTCTTATCCCTTGACTTTCTGTATTGATAACGTCCTTTAATAAAAAACTACAGCTTTTCAAACCTGGAAGTGTTTGAATTGATTCACTGGTGCCTATTGGCAGTGGGTCATCAGGACAATCCTTAAAGCTACTTAAATTACCTCCGAGACTCAGAGGGGATGCGGACATCATTGTCGAAGTGTACCTCCAATAAAGCAGGGGCTCTCTGCCACTCATTTGACCTTTCCACGGCAACATCTAATGCAGGCCCTGAACTATCGATCCGCTCTGAAATAAACAACACGCCCAAGTCAAGGAAATGCTGAGAATGTTCCCCTGCGTCTGAAGGAAACTCATTAACAGAATTTGTCCTCTGGTTGCCATTTTTTGCAGAGAGAGAGGGAGGTGACATGGGAAGGTTTTTGCGCACTGGGTATGTTGTTGTTCCGGGCATCAAGTGGAAACACGTCTTCTCGGGGGTGATGACATCACCTGTCATTGATATGCTATCAGAGGCCGGGATCCCGGCACTCCCTTGCTGTTTGACAACAAGCCATAGGCCCGCAGCTTACTTATCCGCCTAATCTACTCGTATAGTGCAGAGCATGAATGCAAATGGGAAGATTATACATAGTAGGAATAAGGTCATGTTGATGCATAATCTACAGGACTTTTTAAAAGGTTAGTATTGGAAATGGAAATTTAATGTGCAATGTGTTGCTCGCCACAAATGTTAATAGCCGAGGCAGTGGCAAAACCATCCACTACAGTTAAAGTGATGCGTGCATTGATGAAAAGTTGACCCAGATGATGATCATGTATTTAGTCATGGAAAGGTGCTGTAGAAACAACTCTTTATTTTGCCACTGTGTACATTTAAGAAGAAAAAGTCAAAAGTTCAAATTTAAATCTATGGAGTTCGTGAAAGAATAGTTGCCTCTCGTTTCGTCTGTATCATCTGCCTAGTGTGCTCCCAGATCTTTGTTACGGTTATTCTGGGCTAAGGGTCAAAATCAACACCCACTTGCTTTTCTTGCCCATCTGCTCTATCCTCAATCATTTAAGAAATCTATATCTGTGTGCCTGTCCATTTCCAAAATGCAAAATACAACTCAACCACAAAAAAACCATACATATTTACCTCTTTACATTCCACACCAGTTTTGTGCTTGTAACTCGGGTGTTCCTGTGTTATGGGAAACCTCTGCCAGTAGCTTCAGACTCTGGGGAAGAAGTTCTGGTTCCAGAGTTTGGAGCTTCCGAGGTCACCTGAACTTCACAGAGAGAGGGGGTCAGGAGTTGTGCTCAGTCCATCACGCTGTTTGTTGAGTTCCCCAAGCTCCAGAGTGAACCACGAGCACAGAAACCAACAAAACTCTGCCTCATTCTCATCATTCTATCTCTACCTACCATGAACCCGTTTCTGTAATGTGCCTTGATGGCACACATTATGACAATCTCCCAACTTGACTTCTACACTTGGAGTGGTGCTGCTGTAGGCCACTGTGACCATCTGCAGCATTACCAACTTACCACTCCCTGTGATTCTGAATCATGCACATTTTGCAGCCAAAAATGTATGCCTCGAATTTATGCATAGTGGCGGAATTGTTGTACTTTCTGGTGCTATCTGTGCCAAACAGATTGAAGTTATTTTATGCACCATTGGATTCCTTAACTCTGACTCACAGAGGAGTTTGAAGGTTAGTGAGAAAGTAAATATGCACTCAAACAACTACAAACCGAATCCCCTAAACATACACACACTTTAGCAAGTATGTGTGTCTGTGCCAACCACTCGTGCTCCTCTGTTTGATTACAGGTTTCTGTATGCCCTTGAGCAAGCCACTTAAAGGGACCTTCAAATGTTTTGCGTCTAAGTTATCTCAAAAATAACACTTATCACTTGTCAATGCATTCTGTTTATCAAAAGCTATGTCAGAAGTATAGCACTAGAGCTCTTTGTTTCTTGTTTCCATATTGTTTTGTGAAGTGTTCCAGAAAGTATCACAGGATATTGGACATACCTTTTTTTCATTTATTCTATCCGAGTGGAGTCTTGATGTGTTCTCCATGCAAGGTTGGACCCAAACTAGGCAGCTCCGTGGTGTGTAGCTATTCTCCGGCAGCCCGTCTGCTGGGGCTGTCTTCTAGTTTCAACATTTTGCCAAATACTATCACACAAAATGGGATCTTTTAAGACCCAAATGAATCGTGCCCGAGGCTAATGAAAACGGATTTCAAACAGTGCATGTTGAATCTCACCACCGTCTCATGGCCTTCTGCAAGGTTTCTGTAGGTTTGATCACGAGACACTTCAGTCACAACCATCGACACAATCTCTGTCATCGTGTGTGTGTGTGTGTGTGTGTGTGTGTGTGTGTGATTACCTTTCTTTCATTAATTATTTATTAATGTATTCCATTCATATTTCATTAGTGTTGTTATTGCAGCAGGGTTCAATTGTAGATGCGTCAGCCCCTGATGGTTGACGGTCGGCCGCTCATCATCTCTGTGGGTAACCATAGATGGGATGATGCATGCTGGGAGTTGTGGGGGGGCCTTGAACTTTCCATGAGACTCTGCACCGTGTTAAACAACACGTTGAGGGGAGTCTTGACATTTGGAAGCTCATCATGGAGACACCGGGATATGTTATTCTGCTGTGGTGTCTGCTTCCCCTTGAAAAACCCAACGGGCTTGGTAACAAGGTGGATGGTAAGAACTAAAGTTACAGTGCTCCTGTTACTATATTCATGCTGGTTTCCACCTTGACTTATGGGTTGAATTGAGTCCAATGTCAATGCAACAGTTCAAAATCATGTATTGAAACAAATGTAGTCATTTTTTCCCCCTGCAGAATAAATCCTGAATCTAATTGATTAAATGGACTATGCTGCCCGAGGGTTTAGATATAGAAAATATCATTGATTTTGAAAAACAACAATAATGCATTGTGTGTGCATCTCTCCCTTATAAGACGATCTGATACGTATCTAGATACATGGGCTACGATACGATTCAGGGACGATACATTTTAATGCGGAACGATTTGGCATTTGTTTAATGGTGACATTAATTTTCCATTATAAATTAAAATAAGCCAATTCTATAAAAGTGGCATTGCTTACCTTCAAATAGATATATTTCATAAAAGACCAGGGAATCCCAAGTATTTATGTTACTTCATGGCACAGGAAAAAAATGGAAGACAAATCATTTCAGAATTACATGCCATTGTGTTTATTACTTTTCCAATAGACACAGTTAGACAAAAAATACTACTTACTACGACATAGTTCTGTGTGTCTGCTCAGATGGGACAGCAATTTTCTCATTTCAGAATTGAGTGCTTCAGCCAAGTCATGTGGACTCAAGCGAGGTAAGGTAACACAACAGTAACATAAGTGCAATATTTCACTGAGGATACAATAAACCGGGAAACTGTAAGCAGCAGCTATAGGAAGCACTAGTGTACAAATTTAGAAATGTTTTAAAGTGCCATTCTGCCGTGTACCATGCATCTACCCGGTACAATCTGAATGCAGCGTTAGCTCTTTAGTACTATGAACAGTGCAAAGCTGCCACGAACACTGAAAACTATCACATTATCACCTTACTATAATGTTGCGAAGTATAAATCTGTTTATATCCATAGTGAAGAAATTCATATATGCTTGTGCTTGTCAAGATTCTGCTTTAGGAAAATCAATTGATCTACATGGTCATGTCTGAGTACACTGCGTTGCGAGGAAACAATATCTCCTGCAGTGCTAAAAACTCTTTCTGATGCCTCACTGGTGGCTGGTACACAGAGGTAACTTTTTGTAGGAGACGACAACAGTGGTAGGTCCACCTGTGCTTTCCACCATTGTAGTGGGTTGTCATTCAGGGGCAAAGGATTCTGCTCTCTGTACCTCATGACTTCCTCACTGGCTCCCTTGAAGAACTTGCTGGCGCTCTCACTTTGAAGATTTCTCAGAACACCTGGTCCAGTGCTGCACCTTTTCTTTCTTTTTGCGAGGAATGTCATCATCTGAAATGCAAAACAATTACTGTATATTACTGGTTTTGTTTGCCATGACTCTTGAGAGCTTTTCTTTCACCGTACTATCATGTATAAATCTTAATCTGCTTATACCGCACAGTGTATAAAAAAATACACCTTTTGGCTCATCCTGGATCTGGGGGACTAACTATGCTATTGTCTGGATCTCCATGAGCAGGGTCTCTCTGAGCTGGATCTGTCTGCATTGGACCTCTCTGAGCTGGATATCACTGACTGCTTGTATCCTCTGCTTCCTAGTAATAATCAATGTATAAAATCACAGCTATGATTAACAATCAGACGAATGTTTACCATTGATAACAAACTCAAAAGTTGGATTAACTAGTAAACATTGTGCAGTTTGGTTAAATGCAGTGTATACTGTCAGTAGACACTAAACAGTGTGCAGTATGGTTAAATGCAGTGTATACTGTCAGTAGACACTAAACAGTGTGCAGTATGGTTAAATGCAGTATACTGATAGTAGACATTAGTGTGACATTAGTGTTGCAGACACCGCAGGTTGCTGCTCCAGAATCATGGGAGCTGTTCCATCTGGACACATCTTGTATGAGCTTGTGGGAGACACTGCAGGTTGCTGCTCCAGAATCATGGGAGCTGTTCCATCTGGACACATCTTGTATGAGCTTGTCTGAAGGCAAAGCCAGTTGCTGCTGTTTCACCCGCAGGATTTCAGCTCCCCTCAAACCCAACCACCCTCCTCACTCTTCCCAGCTACTTTGCATCGGTGTTCACTTGAAAGGCTTTCTGTGAGGCCAGATTTAATGTGTGGGCAAAGCACCCGAGGTGAGGGGTCATCTCTGCTTCCACTCCAGCTACAATCATGTTTCTGGCATTATCAGTTACCAGGGCATGGCAAGCGTGAGTCGAGCCAGGCATTAAGGGAACTTGTTTACATCCGGGTGAGAGAGCGTTCTGATATAAGCTCGGCTACTTTTGTTTAGAGTTTCGTATTTTATATTTCTCGACCTGTGGACTATGTGGATGACATCATGCCGTCTCATTGTTCCCTGCAAAGCAGCAAAGCAGGAGTGCGAATCGTGGCTGTATTCCTTCGCTCGCTTCAAATACAACTCAAGTCTATTTTGGAATGTGGAAATTCATTCAACATTTTGTGTCTGTCCCGACAAGGCTGTGTACTTTGGACTTCACCCTACAAACGTATGTAAAATACAAACTTCTTCTATTGTTAATACGTGTATTCTGTGTTAAATACAATGGTGAAAAAGTGAAATATATAATGCATCATCACTGCATTTTATTATGAATGAACAATATTTTTAAACCCATTTTAAGTTCTATATATACTATATATAGTTCTATATATTCTATATAGATATTTAATTCAATAGTTCGGAAATTCAACTTTCTTATAACAATATAAAATAAAAATCCATGATTCAAATTTCAATAAACCAACATATTGTGGGCAAAGTTTGAAGTCTGTATCATCTATGTTCATTAAATTGTGTGCAACTAGAGCAAATGTTAGCCATGTTAGTCTCTGACATGAGATTTATCACCCTAGAATGAGACAAGGCAGGAAATCCCTGTAGTACACGTTGGAGGTGATACAAGAGAGGTAGTCAGTGTACTTAGTTACTAAAGAAGGCAAATTGGAAGAGGAGCCAGGCCTACAACTCCACCATTCTTTGGTCAAAGAGGAAAGATCTCAGGTCAGGCAACCAAAACCAAAAGCTTAAAGAGATTCCCACCTCACCGATATTAAAGTGAGAGTACTGACTCAGATCTCAGGCTATTTTTCATTATTTAACACACTGGAACATGTCTGTATTTCTATGCCTTCCTCAGCTCTGAATATCTCCATGAATAATGAAAAGATCTTGGCAGCAATTCATTCTGTGGACGATTCTTTTTCTTTTCTCTCTGTACTTGCGAGTATAGCATGATCTATTGTTATCCCACACTGCTCCGCAAAGTAAGGCTGAATTTATAAATATTAAAATATAAAATGCAATATATATTCTTTGTTCAATCTGCCAGCATGGCACATTAAGCACTTAGACTTGCATGTCTGGATGTCTATGACTTGCGCTGACCTCCATGGTATATTACATTCACCTTTTATTTTGTTTGTTGATTATTTTTCCTTTGTTCAAATAATCACAGCATCCACTCTCTCGCTCTTTTTCTTTCTTTCTTCATTGATTTCTTTCTTTCTCTTCTCTCCCTATAATTCACATGATGAGCTGGAGGGGGCAGTGTTTGTACAAATACAAAAGCTTTTTATGAACTGTTCTTTACCAATCAAGTCAAATGTAAGTGCATTCATTTGATTCATGGTGGACGATAATACAATGGTGGGACGTGACCAGGAAGCAGAGCATATCTCTCCTTGAGCTACAAGGGACATGGATCTACCCATGGATCCAAGATTTTCGGCTTCCCCTTCATATTGATAATGTCACTGTGTTGTACCTTTTAGTATGTTAAAGTGAACCCAAAATATTATTTTTCGTGTTAAACGTGTTGTATGTCTTCTATGATCTTAACATAGTAATTTGTCACTGTTACTAAAATAATAGTGTAGGGGCCTAATGTAGAAAAAACTGGTGTCAAATCCGTTGTCTTTGACAGTCTCGTGTCTTGTCTCCGTCTGGGGAGCGGTTAAAATGACGCCACAGTGTGTGTGGCGCATTTCAACATCGCTCATTATCAACCGCTTCATACTCAACGGCTAACAAATACTCAACTAGCTAACAAAAAAAAAGGAATCACAAAGTCGGTGTGAGCCGTAGGTGGTATCCCTGGGATGACACAAGATACTCTCTGAACTCCCAAAACTCACTCTTTTACATTTCATAGTGTTCAAATTGGGGCTGAAACACTTATCCGCTAAAGGCTCAAGATAATAGTCCAGTTGCATCATACACTCCTGACTCCTGTATGTGTGAGTGGATGCGTGTGAAATAGTAGGAGCCGTATGTGTTTGATGTTAAAAAGGTTAATGTCGTCACTCTTAGGCACAGCAAAAAGGAAACGAAATGAAGACATTGTTCTGTCCCGAGAGTAGACTCTCATAGCAATTCAAACTACAACGAAATGAAGACATTGTTCTGTCCCGAGAGTAGACTCTCATAACAATTCAAACTACAACGAAATGAAGACATTGTTCTGTCCCGAGAGTAGACTCTCATAACAATTCAAACACATTTTCACATCAATGTTGTGTGGTTTGACTTTTTCCCTGGGATGGATTTAATGGATTCCAGAGCTTTTGTTTGTCTGTTTGTTTCTACAAACGAGCGAATAGGGAAACACATATTAAAGGATTGTCAGTGAATCACTACCCGGGCGGGTGGGGGCGGGCGAGGGTGGGGGTGGGGGCGGGCAGGCTGCAGGATGCCAGAAACAGCTACACAAACAAACTCATTGGCCCTCAGACACTCATTGGTATAATGATCCTTATGTCTCGGGAGTGAAGCGGTACAGGTGGCATCGAACCCAACCCCGCCCCGGTCTGTCACACATCGGGGCACGGGGGAACATGGACTCCTATTAACAAACCCCCCTGCTGTGCCAATGTGGCGTTTGCATGAGTGTGAAATGGGCAGAAGGCCGAGCAACAAGAGGAACAGACAGCAGAGACGTGAGAAGGTGTGAATTGGATATTCACAGATGTTACTGTTGCTGTTTTTTATTAATGTTCTCACTTTATTCTCACCCAGGGTGCAACAGTATGTGGATGGAAGTTTACATAGATATAGAGATGAAACAAAATATAAAGGACAATACATTTTAGTAAAAAAATGCCTAGCAGATTGACAAAAATGTGTTTCATGGAAAGCTACACATTCCCGACCATTTGGCCATTCATCCACATACCCACCTTATTATTTTCAGATATGTTATTTCTCTGTCTCGCTATATATATATATATATATTTACAGACATAGCCATGCGCACCCCGAAAATATATGTGGATACACCGCCCAAGGTCCTCGCCTGAGCTGTATCTCCGATATAAAGATGATCCACAGACAGAGAGGAGCTGTTCTTGGCATTCAGGCTGGCGTGCCTCTCGGTCGTCAGCCGCTAATCCTGCCAAGCAGCCTATACCGGTTCCATATGCCGCCCAGCGTTGCCAAGTCCAACACACTCAACATACGGTTATATATGAAAAAATACCAAATGTCGACGTTTTGACATAGTAGTCCCAGCTGGTTTGTTTGAATCAGTGCAATGAAAAAGATAGAATCCCTTTACCAGCGGGCCACAACCAAAGCTAGCACACCGCAGGAGACATGACCAATGGTACTGCAGACAGAACATTTTCACAGCCAGCAATTAAAAGCTCTGAGCCCCGGTGGTGCCTGTTGCACACCTGATTGTTGCAGACATTTTCATTGCGCTGCTCTTTAAAGGACGTCGATAATAATGATAATGTGGATTTTATGTTCCAGCCATTTTCTGCCCATTGGTGCCATCTGCTTTTTTTCCAAACTCCTGTTTCACGGACAGGTTTCAAGTCCACAGTTTGAAGCATACAACCCTGCCGTGCTCCTTCATGACCGCTGATGTCGCGTCAGACATATTGCTCCCAATAGATATGTGCTTATAGAGACGTTCTCTATATTGTCTGTGCAGCAAACTGCAGTGTGGCACTCCATGTGTTTACCTGTGATTTACAGACTGCTGTCCTAATAGGAGTAGGACTGGGTGGGGCTGTGAAGGACCCCCTGGGGGGCCCGGCTTGCCAGAGGACAGAAGGAGGAGGACCTTCTGGAGCCAGCAGGTATGCTGCAGCAAAATGGAGCTCCACGCGCTTAAGCGGTGGTGTCTGAGAACGTCAGGGGAAACGTTGAGCCCCCATGGGATTTTGAAGCCCTGTGGGAGAGGCTAGTGTTGACTTAAGTATTGAAACAAAAGTCAAAACATATGGGACAGAATGCAGCACCTGTTGCTGATCTGTTCAAGTGAGTGCCCATGGCTGTCACCACATCTAGTAAAGCCAAGCAGAAGCAATATCCATGTTTACCAGAGATGCTGTCACCAGACCTATCCCCAAGGTTCATCTCCTAGTTACTATTTCAGTGTACAAAAATAGAAAATAGTGAATTCCGTGTCAAAATATGGAACCATTTTCAGCTTTCATATTGAAGAAAGTAAAACTGCTTTCTCCTTGCATGTTTTTTTTTCTGTGGCCACAGTTGCAAAGCTTCCTGTTTCAGAGGCCGTCTGCACAACGCTGCTGTGGTTCCAGATGTTTCCGCCGGGAACACTCCATTCTGCAATGAGTAACAACCGTCCGTAGTGGTTTCCATTGTTTGGCGTTTTTTTCATTCCTGGCTACAGCCATTTTGTCACTGTCGTGTCCCGATTATTATTACATCTCTTCCAGCATGTCACATTACTGCCATTAGCTGGTAAGGCCTGACATTATTTTTCTCTGTAATGCCCCTGAAAGGACTATGGGCAGAATCGCCAAGGGTCAAGTTGAAGCCATTTTCATCATTGCCAATGAGGGAATGTGCATTTAAAATATGGGCAGAGGGCAGGATGTGAAGCAAGACACTTTAATGGACAATATGCTTCTGTGAATCCTAATGCATAGACGGTAGAACTGGGATGAGCATCGGTCCATCATGATCATCAACACTGCCGTCTCTGACTCCCCATTGACTCACATCGATGCACCCACCGCCAAATGTTATATTCCACTCCCGAGGTAGTGTGATAAAAAGGGTCACCTATCCATTTTTCTCCATACCTGTGACTGTAAAGCCCGGGGAATGATAGAAGGTCAAAGTTATATTTCACAACTCCAATAACGGGAGACGATGGCTCGGGGCAGCAGTCGCACTCTGTTCCTGTCCATTGGTTAAGTTGAGACAGCCCTTTACGGTGATTACACCCACACTGCCAGAGATGTTAATGTCTGAATGCACGAGAAGGGAAGTCATTTCACGTATGGGTACCGGATGATATTTTAATAAACTCTTGCTTTCAAATCAAATGGAAACTAGAAGCCGAACAGCTCCCTTGTCATTTTTTTTCTCCTTGTGACTGGTAAGTTGTATAAGAGAGCTTGTGTGATTGATTATCCCATTTTTGGCCTTTGTATTCTTGGGAATTTATATTAAGTTATTATTCTTGGCTGTGACTGTATTTTTAAAAAAAGAACACATTTCTTATTTCATATTTTTCCCAGATCATTGTTCAAAGTTTATTGTATAAATGCATTCAATTGATAAACCATATTTGACTGCTATGCATAAGTGCATCTAACGAGTTATAGCAGGTTTGACTATATTTCAAGGGGATTGTGGTTATCGTTTACTGTTAACTCTTCTTCTACCTCGAGTGGCAGGATTGGGAGCTGTAAGTATAATTTTCAGAATTGGAATTACTATTTATTAAAATTACTTTCACTTCAGGAATCAATGAAAAATGACGGAAATTATAAAAAGTTATTTGAAGTCAGCGTAATTTGCACATGTTTTATGTTACTGTCTATCCTATGTGTATGTTGAAATAACTAAATTAAAAGGCGTTTGTTTCAGGTTTGAATGTGAACTACTAACCAATCACAGTAATTGGTATAAGTAGTCTAAATGCAAACTAAAGTAATTGCTTTTCAAAAAATCTTTTGTGTGCCTACATTGATTTACAAGTAGGTTTTAGTGCTAAAGGGGTTTGTTAATTCCTCTTTGGCCAGCGATTTAAGAAACTACATTAGTACTAACACACAATATCATTAATAGCTTCTCCATATCGGCCCGCGAGGAGATACTTTTAGCTTCTTCTCTTCCTTTATTTGAGCCTTTACATGTTTTTGTGAAAACGGCCAAAAGCTCCTCTCAGGGTCAGGTTACTTTATTTGTACCCGTCAGTAGATTTGGTTTGCAGTAGACGAGGCATCCATCTTGATACACATTTTTGAAATAACACAGACAGTGAATAAATATAATAAACGTACTCAAGGTTCCAATCATCACTAAAACCACTAAAACTAATAAATAAATCTAATAAATGAATAAACTATGCAGTCCTCACTGAAGTGAGGCGGTGTTGTTAACTGGAGACACACTCCTCTTCCACTGCAGCTTAGCTCAGCCAGTGTGTGTCATCTTTGTCGGTTTAAGTGTATGTGTGTGTTTGTGTGTAGTTTATGTCAGTGTGTATGTGTGTGTGTGTGTGTGTGTGTGTGTGTGTGTGTGTGTGAATGATGTGCCAGCTATCTGATTTAAGGATACATTTCACCACAATGTAGTGATGGAATAGTCTTTTAAAGAGCTCCTATTTTTTCTATTGTATAGCCATTACAAGCCATTTAAAAATCGACCCCATAGTGACATCCGACATCAATATCCTGATCTCCCCAGTGAACTGTACCAACCGGTAGCCTGATCTACCCATCATGCATCTGGGTAGTCACCCCCACGTGTGATGTAAATACCATAAAAAAATAAATACAAAACTAACCTTGTATTTCTGATTCCTGTGGCTACTCTGCCCCTGTCCAGTTTCAAAACTAGATTGTCCAAGCACGATACTTTTTGATTGTTTACTTTAATTGATCTCAGAATAACTTACCCAAAGCAAGTTTCTTTGGATAAGTTATTCTGAGATCAATTAAAGTATAAAAAGCATCTGCTAAATGACTAAGGTGAAACGTCACTACGGGGTGGACTTTGAAATGTAATGGCTGATCAGCGTCAAACTCAGTGCTGAAATGGGGTCTCTGAGTGATTATATACCACAGCTTCCAATTAACAAGTGCTATTCAGAATGTATTTAACTTTTGTAATACGACGTTTAAAGTGATGGACAACAGAATCCATAATTGACTTCTAATTAGGTTATTAAAGTATACGCGGACCGCCTGTTTCAGCTCGAATTCGAACACTATGAAATAAAGAAAATAAGTGTTTTGGGCTGAGAGCTCTAGGAAGGAGCGGGGGGAGGTATTATTACGCCCTTCGTCATGATGTCACGGAAACAACGGGACTCACGTTTGGAGCAGAGTAGAACGTGCTTGGTGGAGACTTGCAAAAAGATAGGATTTCTCTAAATTACGGGTGATATTTTAGTAACAGTGAAAAAATGACAAAAACTACTACGTTCAAGATCATAGAAGACACGTTTAAAACTAAAACTCACTGGCACTTGGGTTATCAAGGTGTGTATTAATGCATCACAAAATGATCACAAGATGAAATCCATCGCAATCTCACATAATTTCAGTCTATCGATTCCCTTCTATTCCTTCAAGCCGATTTAATGGGTGGAGTCTATTTCCCCCCCCTGGCTACGTAGCCAAGCAGGTAACCAATTACCATACACTCACATGGCCAAGCCATTGGCCAATTACCGTACACACACATTACGGTGACAGTGCAGCTAAATTAATCTAGGGCGTTTTGGACTTTGAGGAAGTACAAACTACAGAAAACAGCGAGGGAGGGCGGGGATTCAGACCACACCCCTATAAGACTGAGTCTTCCCCAGACAGAGTTTATCATCTGACTTTGAGATGTATATTAATATACTTGTTGACATTTTCCTGACAATGTATTCAGTAGGTGTGTAGTGGATGCATCCCTCTGTGATATGTTATGGTTATTTTACGTTTCTAGATCCTGTTGTCCGTCACTTTAAAGTAAACCGGGTCATTAACGTGGTATGCGATTTAATCCTTTGAGATTTGATGATGCAACTGAACGTGCTAGCCATCTGTGTGTGAGGCTGTTACAGGCTTTATGTGAAGGCGGGACAGGAAACACATTGTTATTGGTTGTTGAATATTTTGAGGTTGCTTTGGTTTATTTATTTTTTTGGTGAATTTTATTGTGAATAATATGACCGTGGCAACAAGCCAATAAGGTGATTATTGTAAATGTTCACTTCCTGGTGCTCTCTGTGTATCGAGGGTCATCAGGGATCTGAAACGACGCTGAGGACACACTGCCCGCATGGATCCTTAATGATGTCTCCACATGCCCGTTTATACCTTCACTCTATTCATCCTCCGTCGGCCACGTGCCCCAAGCCGCTAAATCATTATTCCTGAACCCGTTGTCACAAGTGTTTTTTTCCCCTCTCCTCTGCTCCTTTTTATTTTAATATTCATTAACACAGAGTAGCTTGGGAATGGATGTCCATAACTCTTGTTTAAGGCCCGTCTCCTGTCTCCCCTGGCCTCATTACAGAGATTCATGGTCCGTCATGTCACACACCCCCAACCTCTCCTTGATCTTGTTTTTCTTATCCATCGTGGATACACCATCCCTCAATACTTATCCCTTATCCCTCAATACTTATCCCTCAATACCGCTATGTCAGCCGTTGTGCGGGACTTATTCACCGCGGTCTGCTTCAGGCACATCCTGCGCCTAAGCAAGACTAGATCGATGGCCTCGCGTTGCCCTCACCTTGAACGCACGCTTCCTTAATGCTTCCTGAATTAACCATTCGTTTAGATGAGGCTCAGAATGGCTGGAGGATTGTTTGTTTGCTGTGTGTATGGCGGTTGGTGAACATTGGTGTGTGTTGTTTTAAAGCAAGTTAATTCACAGATCAATCTCAGCCCAAATGGATCTCATCTGATCACGGAGCGCAGTGCCTGTGGAGGAGCAATTCTCCTGGGGTTTGTTACATCATTATCATGCATCATGCACGTTTCTTCAGCTGCGCCGTGTGCCTCGTCGTTTATTATAATTGCTGCTATCATTTCACACAGAGGTGTGCCAGTGTAGTGACTAGTTATCCCCAAGGGCTGCTCTACGTTACACGTCTAGCTCAGCTTATGTTTTAGACATTTTGGCAGTGGCAAAGGAGGTACAGCAGGTCGTCTGTTTGATCTCCTAGCCAGATCCAGGAGCAAGACGCCTAACCCTGACTGCTCCCGATGAGCTGGCTGTTCCCGACACCGCCGTCGAATGTGTGTATGAATGCGGGTATGAACGGGTGAATGTGAGGCACTCATTGTAAAGCGCTTTGAGTGGCCACCGGTTAGAAAAGAGCTATATTAACGCAGTCCATTGGCATTTACCGTTTCCATTTCAATGTTTGTATGCTTTGAATAGTATGGACTTGCATTTAGCCCTTCGTACCTGATAGCTACTGGAATAGGATGTCTGATGGTGTGGTCTATTGTATCTTTTGGCAACATTGCTATTCACACGGTGAAGATGTACCGCATCTCTTTGGATCGTTTGCAGTGGAGTCCAGCCATGCACTTCTATTTGCTGGGGAGAGTCAGATGCTCTTCCAACCACAATTAGCCCGGAATGAATTATGGACAAACTCCGGTGGATTGTGTACATGTTCTGGTACTCTGGGTTCTCTCAAACTCCGGTGGATTGTGTACATGTTCTGGTACTCTGGGTTCTCTCACTTGATCGCTCCTATGGACTCAGACTAATAGGCTTTAGTGAAGACGCCGTGATCCCTGGTTTATATGTTTCTGTCAGAGTGTGTTTGTGTGTGTATCAGCAGGGAGAAACTATTAACCTATTCTGGGAAGTCATTTTGGAACAAAAGAAAAGTTGTCAGGATGAAAAACAAACCCATTGCATCTCAGAAGCAAACAGTGTGTGCTGTTTTTTGGATGGGAATTTTGACTGGCAGAAATGCCAGAGATCAATTTATTAAAAAGCAAAAGAATTTATGAAAGGATGACTACGAGACAAAACTCAAAATCAAAATAGACAGGGGAGAGGATTTAAATGTTGTTTTGATTCTCAAACCGTAATTGGAACTATAATTGAAGTTGATAGAAACCAGAACCCTTCCCCATCACGTTCATATCTGCATAAATGTCTTTGTCTTTGATTGAAATAATTTTACTACGGAAATCAAATAGATTTTCAACAAATGTGCATATCCTGTAATGAGCATGTTATCATCATGATGCCAACAGCTGCTGCTGAGGTAGCACATACAGTGATATGTAAGCATGGACAAAGGACTCATTATTCTTTAGTCTTAAAAGAGAACTTGTTTATGGAAACATAAAATGCTATACTATAAAAACTACTACTATACTATTATATATTTATAGCCTCATTGCCAGTAGAAGTTCATCCAAAATGAAAATCTACATTTCGGTTTGCTCATTTCATCCATTTTCTATCCCACAGCTCTAAACATCAGTAAAGCCCCTTAGGAAGTGGATATGTCTGGATTTAGCTGTGGGTGATGTGGAGGAGTCTAATCTCTTCTGGAGTTTATTTTAATAAAATGGCGGCTGCATAAGCAGATCTAGGCAGAGTATGTCAATGAGCTTATCTTAGGAAGAAATCGTATGTAACCACGAACCAAGAACATTAAAATAAGGTATTGCAAACAAAATCCTAATCCTAGTACTAAACAAGTATGCAACAAATTAATACGTATTGCTGTTTTATTTTCTTTCAAATTTGTAACAAAACAGTAGACAAAAAGCGACCTTACTACCCTACTTACACTTATAGAATAACAAATTAAAACCACACACTAAATCTTACTGTTCACTATGAGGTAATTAGTCACGGTGCCACGGCCTCCACTAACGTCCAACAGCTGCAGTGACAGTTCTTTGGTCGGTTCAAGGTTACTGGCTTTCGCCATAATTGATTAATAATTGATATCAATCTCCCCAGGCCACCGTCAGCTCAGGGACACAACTGCAGCGGTTGCAGAATTTTAAAACAAAGAGAGACAGGGTGGTGAACAGCGGCTGAACCCCGCTTGCTTCAGGAGATGACGGTTTCCTGCTAAATTAAAAGTGCTCATGTATATCGCATAAAAGTGCAAGTAGGTGGAGAAAGTCGTTAAGATACGACTCACGGCATGTTATGTGTCGCTTGGCTGGTGGAGTAAGACTGCTGCTGCTGTGTTTGGGATGAGGCTGACATTGCTCCGGTGTGATGCAGGTCCATAGCTCTCCGCACGGAGAATTTTAAAACAAACTCTCCGGATGATTCGTCCAATGGTTTCCATCCATGCAGAGCCGCTGTGAATCAGGGGGTGCTCATGCTTCGGGATAATTTAATTACTCTGAAGCCCAACTGGTCCATGGCTTCTTGCTACGCCTTCATAACTCCACATAGCGACTGCTAACCTCAAACAGTCCATAGTGTTATGTCTCTTGTAACTGGCAGCTCAGGAAGAGGCGCCTGATCTCGGTGTGGCACACAAACAGCCCACAGATGTGAGTCACGGCTCTACACATGCAGCCACGTGGAGGAGATGGGGCTCCTTTCATGACATCTGTGCCCTTTTAACATGGGCCTAAAGGCTCCGTCCTTCGAGCATGCAGTAGCGTCTCCACGCATCCTTCAGCCCAGCTTGGTTTGGTTTCTGCTCAATCATGGATTGAGTCATTATTCAAGACTTGTGCTCAGTGTTTGTTCTAAATATTTAGTGATTTTTTTTTTTATTGTTTTATTTTGTTTGTCACATACGACTCAACTATAGTTGTTAACACCACCCACCACCTGAAAAAACAACAAGTTTTACTATTGCCCATCCAAATTCCCTTTATGTAGATCATTGGAAATGTGGCAGTTGTTTGTCTTTTTATGAAGTTATTTAATGTACACATTAATCCTGAGCTCAAACTTGACCTTTGACCCTTATTTGTTATGAGGTTAAGGTGTTTTGCCTTTGTATAGTCTGCAGAATAATAATTGCTCATGCCAATGCAAACGGCTGTAACTTCCATTTGAGCTCACTCTGTTTATATTATGATAATAACAAGATCTAGATTAAATCTAGTGGTAAATAATGAGACTGTCCACTCATATAATACGAACGAGAATAAATCAATCAATTTGTAGTATCTTTAGGAACCCCCATTGATTGTACATTACCAAGTTGCCTAGTCGCCAAGTATAAAATAACAATATATTCTTTCCTACCCCTTAAAATTGCAACTTGTAACTACATTTGTATTTTGCATTGTCAATAAGAGGCAAATGTGAACAGTGGTGCTTGTCTCGGTCGATAGGCTTCACATACAGCCCTCGGCTGGCACGGTGTTGAGCGGCCAGAGAATCACCTGCAGCAGAGCAAACTACGACTAGAGTAGGATCCCTTTCACAACCCCTATGCTATCTGATCAGAGAGGCCTGCCTGGTGGTGGTGCCCGGGCTTGTGTGTGCGTGTGACGGGGAGACTCCGCTAGGGAGCAGGCAATGTTTTCTCCGTGCCCGACTCACGTAGTAAAAGACACACGAGAGGTAGACTACGCATTGAATCAAATATTTCCCAGCTGTAATTTAATTATTTCCCGCATCTGATTATTATCTGGAATCTTCACAGGAAAATATTAGTTTCCTTCGGCAGCGAAACAAAGTCAGAGAACCGTAAGTGAAGTTACAGCTTTTTGCTTTTGGCTTTCCTTGAGCTTCTTCAAGTTACGGCAAACACTGCCCACTTTTCTTTACAGAAAACAACACAGTAGACCCAGGATATTTATCCATATGATAAAGTAAGTCTTCATTGTTCCAAAAACGTAAAAAAAATTACGGCATTTTGCCTTTGCACGGCAGTGCAGCGTGTCCTGCACCCTTATCTACCAAGAGATCCTGCACCCTTATCTACCGAGAGATCCTGCACCCTTATCTACCGAGAGATCCTGCACCCTTATCTACCGAGAGATCCTGCACCCTTATCTACCGAGAGATCCTGCACCCTTATCTACCGAGAGATCCTGCACCCTTATCTACCGAGAGTTGAGAGCAGATTTGTCCACAGGCCAGCGGCTCAGTGACTCACGATGCCTCTTTGGCCCAGAGGTCTCCGTTCCTCCGTCGCCCTGACAACCTATCGTGCTGTTGTCTGCGGTATAACACGCTCGTATGCTCATATGCTCACACACGCACAAGCATGCTCACACACGCACACACACACATGCACGTACACACGCACACACACACACACACACACACTGCAGAGAGTCCCACTGTTCCTGACCTGCCGACAGGTTGTGCGGTGTGATAGGCGCCACACTGCGAGGAGAGGCATGTTAGAGTCACGTTTCCCATGATGCACTTCGCTAGACTTCCTTCCCACGCCAGCCGCTATCGCCTGCGACCGTGGTGTGAGTGCGAAGATAGTTTTGGCAGCATATAAGAAGAAGAAAACACAAGAAAAACAAGGCATTTAGCCTGAACCGGGATGTTACATGTAAGCGTTGACCATATTGCCACCAGCATGTTGCTCGGTGATGGAACCACAAAAGCACTTGAGGACCCGATGGCAATGAATTGGATGCCAATAAAACTAGTAAATAATCTTGGGAATAATAATGGGTGCTTGATAACACAAACACAATTTGTTGAGAAAGCAACTAATAATAATTCACAATGTCAGAATTAAAATTAGCAAAATGCCACTAAAACACTATTAGTGGAAAAGTGGAAAATGAGATATGTATATTTGTATATGTTCTTAATGCTTGGGAACACTTCTATAATGTTAAATATTTTGAAAGGCTTTGAAGATTGAAGAGTAATGTATTTTATACAATCAACCTGAAGGTTGCTAAACCTGGGTGTCTGCAATCTAGTGAGTGTTTGTTTCCTGCGTCTCTGCTTTGGCAGTAGGTCACTGAGGTCCCAGACTGCTGTGTTTGTGTTGGCTGATATTATTTTTATGTTGACTGACTTCAGACATCAAGTGGAGAGAGGCAGCGGGTAGCCTCGGCCATGTCTGAAAACCACCACCCCTAACTCGGTTCTTTCTCTTTTTGGTCAGTTGTTCTTCTTCTATCTCTCTCTACATCTTCATGGCTCCCCGAGGAGGTACAGTTGTGCAGCCACTTGCTCACTGGCCTACTTTCCTCGTCCATGAGTAAACAAAGAGACGTATTACGCTGTGTTTATGTCTGGAAATGTCTGGACATCAAGGCCAACGTACAAGTTAAAAAACCTTCCCTGTTGCGGAGGTAATTTGTTCTCACTTTGTGTTCTATGATTCTACGAATGAATTCCCATTAGTTTGGATAATTGGGTCTTGTTTGATCTGTGATAGCACTGCCCTTCAGAAGAGATTAGTTTTCAGGTTTTCTGATTAACTTTGTGTGGTTTTCTGTCACTCAAAATACAAAAAGACATTCTTCATTTTGGAACCATTGACGCAAATCAAATTCCAGTTCACATAAACCATTACATACCATTAACTACGACTGTTATCCTCCATCACAGAAGATTGTGGTTTGCTTGTCTCGGGTATTTCATTTGGTTGGGACAAATTACTTCATGTACACATTATGTCTCGCCTGCGGCACTTTTAATATGACGCCCCCATCTTATAAATTGTAGCCATGGAGAGCGTCCATCAATTGGGTTTGACCTTTCCAATGTACCATATGAAGGTACATATGAAGCAATTAGCTACCGCTGCTGCCTGCTTAGCAACTGGCAGGCATTTCATTTAGTCTGAACCATACAGGGATGTCATGTACAGGGTTACATGTAACCGTATACAACCACAACTCTTTCAATTCTCTCAACATACATTCCCAGGCATTTGAAGCACTGTTTAACATCTTGCTCATAAAGGACGAAGCAGTGTGAATATGTTTTCTGCTTTTGAAATACCAGATGTTCTTACAGCAGCTTTGGTCCACTTTAGTCCACAAATCCTTCCCTTCCCTGATGTCTGCAGACCTGCTGTAAGTCCTTCCATTCCCTGATGTCTGCAGACCTGCTGTAAGTCCTTCCATTCCCTGATGTCTGCAGACCTGCTGTAAGTCCTTCTTTTCCCTGATGAATGGAGACAAAATATAACAAAATAAAACGGTTGGACTGTTCTGAGTAATTCATGTACCGTGTTCATCATTTGGCTTCTCTAATAGCTTTCCTAATAACGGCACAGAAAACCAAAACAAAACCATTTGTTTAATTGGAATTTTGAGTAGTTTTTTTTATAAAACCGATAAACCATGGCTGGTGTCCTATTAAAGTTCCCACAAGACGAGAAATGAGCTCTCTTAGGTCCGAATTGGGTTACCTATAGTTGAATTACTTCAATACCATGATATAGACCAACAATAAAAAAATATAATTATTCAATGTAGGTATCTTTAATATATTTGCATCCAACAAAATGTATTTGTGCTTACTTCTGCTATACGGCTGTATTACGTAGTTATGGAGTATTTCGTCCAATTACATTGCTATATTGTCAACTGTAACTCATAGCACAGTGATTGACAGCTAGCTTTGGTTTTTGACGGATTCAAATATCAAGGCGAATCTCTACCCTCCCACTTTAAGAAAACGTATCCCGCCCCAACTGACGCTTTTATGCGGCTGTCCCGCGAAAGACGTTTGAGAAATGGCATCCAGCTTCCGTTGGACACGGCCTTCCTCACTTCCTCACTTCCTCACTTCCTCTGGAACACGCTCGGTTCATTTCACTGTCACACCCACGGCCGTGCCCTCCCCTGCTAGTTTATCTCGTTTGTATTCCCCCTGGGGTTCTCATATCTCATTTATACGTCTCTCGCTCTATCTCTCCCTCTCTATCGCTTTATATCTCCCCCTCTCTCTCTCTCCCTCTCTATCGCTTTATATCTCCCCCTCTCTCTCTCTCTCCCTCTCTATCGCTTTATATCTCCCCCTCTCTCTCTCTCTCTCTCTCCCTCTCTATCGCTTTATATCTCCCCTCTCTCTCTCTCCCTCTCTATCGCTTTATATCTCCCCCTCTCTCTCTCTCTCTCCCTCTCTATCGCTTTATATCTCCCCCTCTCTCTCTCTCTCTCTCTCTCTCTCTCCCTCTGTCAATGTGCATAACCACCCCCCCCCCCTCCCTCTCTATCGCTTTATATCTCCCCCTCTCTCTCTCTCTCTCCCTCTCTATCGCTTTATATCTCCCCCTCTCTCTCTCTCTCTCTCTCTCTCTCCCTCTGTCAATGTGCATAACCACCCCCCCCCCCCCCCTTGCCCTTTCCC